>JAUELE010258524.1:0-10490 GCA_031471655.1 Diodora aspera | reverse complement strand
AATTGGAATGTAGCAAAATATTTTCGTGATAAATTTCATAATAATAAACTGAATAAAACATTTACAAGATTAAACATGTAATTATGTTTCTGCAATCTATTTATTTTTCACTCTTGATTTATGCAATCTATCTATTTTCTCCACAAGTTATGCAAACGATTTATATTCAAAATCTTTAACCACCACCTCATAAACCTCATAACCTCTGACAATGGTAATTCTGTGATTTGATAAAATTTCGCACTAGTAGGAATTGCCACGCTGTATCTAAATGGATCAAAGGAGGTTAATTTATGTCTGCAGAAACAGCACGTTGTTGATTTCAAAGTTAAGCATTCTCCGTAGAAAACAGATTTGAATTTGTGCAGAAATACCGAATCCATGCCTGTAATAGGATAGTGTTTTATCAGATTACCCATAATTCAAGGCGCCTCTCCCAGTTTCCTGGCGGCCGTGATGTCCATGATGACTCTTGACAAGTGGAAATGCTCAGGTACTCATGCTCAGTTACCTCTTTGTAAAGCCTCTCAAACCCTAAAATTGATGTTTTAAAAGAAAAAACGAAATAAATTTAGAATGAAGACATGTCATTTTTCTTCATGTACACATATTTTTCAGAAAGAGCCTCACGCCTAAATGATGCTCAGTTACCTCTTTGTAAAGCCTCTCAAACCCTAAAATTGATGTTTTTAAAGAAAAACGAAATCATTTTAGTATGAAGACATGTCCTTTTTCTTCATGTACACATATTATGCAGAAAGAGCCTCACGTTTAAAGGCACCATAATTAACATTAGTCAACATTTTATCAGAAATTTGAATGTAACTAAAATTGGTATCATTAAGTTTAGATCCGTGCTGTTTGATATCTTAATATCTTAACATAATTAATAGTAAGCCGCGATGAAGAATATTAAAGTTGCATCGATGTCTGATAACGTTTTTTGCACGACAGCTGTCGTATGGCAATTCTGTGATTACAATATCTGTGGGATAATTCTGCTTTCAAACTTTATTCTCCGAATACCTTGTTTTCGGCATCGCCTTATTTGAATTATTTGTCAGGTGATAAATGGTGTTAAATAGTTCTGTCCGTAGAATTGATTAAAATTAATAAGATCGTTTAAAATATACTAATTTTCTATGTGTAGCAGGTTCGATTCTTCCCGCTGATAACGTGACTACAGATGCTCAGTGGATGGTTCGAGTGAGAGAGATACGATATGTGTGTCTTCTGCCTCAATATTTGTGACCAGGACAAATGATAAGTAAATTTGATTACGATAGACAACTAGGTCTTATAATTTGCTCAACCACCTCTAGCTCTCCACATACAAGCCACGACCCACCGACTGGCCTAAAACCAATAATGTACGATATGACATACGAATCACAGTACACTACATGTACATGACAAACACTTAACAATACTCTGTACGACAAACACATAAAAATCACAGTACACTACATGACATACACCTCACAGAACACTACATGACATACACCTCACAGAACACTACATGACAAACACTTTAAAATACACTACATGACATACACCCCACAGTACACTACATGACATACACCCCACGGCACACTACATGACATGCACCTCACAGTACACTACATGACATTCAGCTCACAGTACATTACATGACATACACCTCACAGTACACTACATGACAGTCAGCTCACAGTACATTACATGACATACACATCACAGTACACTACATGACATTCAGCTCACATTACACTACATGACATACTCCTCACAATACAGTACATAGCATACACTTCACACACCGGTGCATGACATACACCTCACACTACATTACATGACATAAATCATTGTTCACTACATGACATGCACCGTACAACACACGACATAGCATACACCTCACGACACACCATATGACATAGAACTTACAGCACACAACATGGCATACACCTCACAACACATGGTGGGACGTGCATCTCACGATACACTATATGACATACACATCACAGTACACTGCATGACAAACTCCTCACATTACAGTACATAACATACACCTCACACAGCAGTACATGACATATACTTCACAGTAAACTACATGACACACACCACAGTACACTACAAGACATGCACCTCGCGATACACATTATGACATACATCTCATACCCCCACAAAACAACACGGAAGAGAACAGCCTCATAATTAAAATATTTGCATATTCCGCCAAAAATAATAAAGCAAATCCTGCAGACCCGTACTCGACATTGAACCCGGAAACCAGCTCAGACTCTCCTTCTGCGAAATCAAAAGGAGCCCGATGAGTTTCAGCCAGACAAGACACAAGCCATACAGCAAAAAGTGGCGCGAACAAGAAAACAAAAACCATCACTTCCTGAAACCCCTTAATCTCCACAAAATTAAACCTATAAGAAGAAAACAAAATAAAAAAAAGGATTATAGCCAAACTAACCTCATACGAAATAGTTTGAGCTGCAGCTCGAATAGCCCCCAATAAAGAATATTTAGAGTTAGATGACCACCCAGCAATTAAAGTCCTATAGACATTCAACCTAGATACACACAAAAAAAACAATAACCCTCAAGTGTGAACAACCTGAACAGACCTCACACAACAAATTTCCCATAAAAACAAAGCAAGAATTAAACTAACAACGGGGGCAAAGAAAAAAGGAATCGGATTTACAGAAACCGGCTTCAATAACTCTTTAGTAAAAAGCTTAACAGCGTCCGACAACGGCTGGGGGATCCCCATTAGCCCCACTTTATTTGGCCCTTTCCGAATTTGAAAGTAACCAAGACCCTTACGCTCCAGCAACGTAAAAAACGCAACGCCCAAAAGTACTCCAACATAAGTCAATAATATACAACAAACAGACCCCAAAACCATCATTACTAAGAAAAGCCACAACAGCTTTATGTTTAAGTCTTAAGCCTAATGCACTTATTCTGCCACCTTAGCCATACCCACTCTATTAAGTAAAGGGCTTTCACCTCTATAAATTGATCCTAAATCAATCGCATATAACTCTGCCAACTCAATTCTCCACAATAACACACTTTAAAAGCTAAAAATTTTTATCCTCATGCAATCCTTTCGTACTAACCGAAGACAAACCTCAAAATTCGTGCCCGAAGATAGAAACCGACCTGGCTCACGCCGGTCTTAACTCAGATCATGTAAGATTTTAATAGTCGAACAGACTAACCCTCAAGAACTGCTACACCCTTAGGAAATCTTAGTCCAACATCGAGGTCGCAAACCCTTCTTTCAATAAGAACTCTCCAGAAAGATTACGCTGTTATCCCTACGGTAACTTATTCTTTCTATCTACATAATACGTCAGATCAACCACCAATAAGTCATTAACTAAAACAGAAGGTTTTTTCTACTTCTCGATCGCCCCAACCAAAGATTCACCTGAATACCAGAACTACAAATTTGCACAACCTGATTTTCAAGATTCCACTAAAGCTCGATAGGGTCTTATCGTCCCTCGGCCACATTTAAGTTTCTTCACTTAAAAAATAATTTCCATATACTCCGCAAAGAGACAGCTACACCCTCGTCAAGCCATTCATACTAGCCCACAATTAATAGGCAAATGATTACGCTACCTTTGCACGGTTAGGATACCGCGGCCGTTTAACATATGTCACTGGGCAGGCCAGACCCCTTATCTTTATATAACAAAGGGCCATGTTTTTAATAAACAGGCGGGGCGTGTGTTTGCCGAGTTCCTTTCAACGGATTATATTACTACACCAATATCATAATTGCTCCTACATTCCTTCACAAACAACTTATCCACAACATAAAAATCTTGATACACAAAGTACTCATCTCCTAAGAATCACTTGGGCAAAAAATCTAACCCAAAAGATCAATACCAAATTTAGGCTACCAAATCAATAATCTTAAATTCATACAGTTAATGTTTTTTAAAAAACTCCAAAGATGGCTAACTTCAAGCCCACTAAACTCCATATAAACCTCCATTTATTAAACCTTAAATTTTACAGGAACTTATCTCCCTGCAATTAACTCATGAAAATAATTACACAACACTACAAATTTAATTTATAAACCAGCAACATTCGCATAACCTCTACCATAAATACATTAATTTATGATACTTAAACATGACGGCGCTTAAACGCTTCTCTTGATCAACCAGCTATCAAAAAACTCGAAAGGCCTCTAACCCCTATTTTACAATCTAAAGACAGTTTTGCAACACTGACCCCACGCCATAAAATAGCTCGTCTCTTTTCGGGACCAATTTATACAAAATACCTCTAAAAGAACCATGATACAAAAGGTACAGACATTAACGCCGACTCTTCAAAAACTAAACACTCAAATCCCTTTCGGTACAAATTCAATCTCACTACCACAACACATATTTCAATAACCCTTACTTAACACGCCAATACTACTAAGAGTAGCTGGCCTTTAGAAACTTCACAAACTCCATAACAAATAATACTACATAATATTTAGCACAATTAACTTATTTTAAAACAGGCGATCTTTACGCCATCACTTCAGTGTAAGCGAAGCACATTCCAATTATGCTATGTTTCAATTCTACTTTCTCCCAAGAGCACCTTCCAGTACCCTTACTATGTTACGACTTATCTCACTTCCATAGCGAGAGCGACGGGCGATTTGTGCACACTTCATTAGCTTTAATTCACCCCGGCTTACTAATCACTTTCAGCCAAATTACTACTAAGTCCAACTTCATCAATTTTTTTCAAAAAAGAATCCAAAATAAATAAATTATTGTAACCCATTTCTCCTTTGCTATTAGCTGCACCTCGATCTGACTTCCAGAAAACCTAAAAAAAATATAACTTAATATAAATCATTCGATTTTCATCCCGGCAGCTCCTACTCCTTTTCAGCGCAGCCTTGCGACGACGGTATACAAGCTGATATTCCTAATGACAAACAAAAACACAGGAACTCAAAACAAAGTCAGATATAACGTGGATTATCGGTTTAAAGAACAGGTTCCCCTAGATAGACCTAAAGCACCGCCAAGTTTTTTGAGTTTTAAACTCCATCGATAAATATTCCACCAACTCGTCCGTAATACCCTAGTAAGCAAAACCTAACGTTTACGCTAAAAATAACAGGGTATCTAATCCTGGTCTCTCAAACAAGTTTCAAGGCATCATAACCATAAAAAATAACGAAATTCATATAGCGTTCGGATTGAACCCCCACCTAATACATAAATACTAACATTTTATCTTTTATTTCAAGCCTTAATAAAACATCAAGACTCATTTACTAACCTTATTTTTTACTGTCCAGATCTTAACTTGGCCCTTTTGTCTAACCGCAGTTGCTGGCACAAAAATTAACTAGGCCTTGAATTTTCTACATACCACTTACTAAATCAAACCCACATTTATTGTTTAACCCTCAATACTGGTGAACCACTAATGAATCTAAATATTCAGCATCATATATTTTAATAATACTAAAGCCCAACAAAGAAGAAATCATATTTAACAACTAACTACTTTTATGCTGGGTCCCCTCATCAGCCACCGTATAGTCCCATGTATTTACTATAGTACAAGCTAAAAAATATAAGCCAAAACCAAACTCTTACATAAATTACTTAGTAAAGGACAATTACATGTCATTCTCGGGGCATGAACCCAAAAGCTTAATTTAGCTTACTTTACGCAACCTTTAACCGACACCCATTCAAACAATAAGACCACTTTTACGAGAGAAAGATCAACTCTTACCTAAAAGGAGCTACAATCCTCCGCCTGCTACTCAGCCATCTCGCACACAAATGCCTAGTGATAATAATCTCCACACCTTTAAATTTGCAATTTAACGTTGTTGTTCAACTACAGGCACTTTTTAAAATAACCCCACTCAACCTTACTATAGACAGAGCCTGGGGAACCCTCCCCATCTAAAGTTTTGAAGACTTTTGATTTATTTTTAACCTAAGGCCCCTTTATCTATAGGCCTACAAGAAAAAGCCTCACACTTCTACCTTAGGGCCCAAAACCCCACGCACTTTAAACATATACTATCCTGTAATCCCCCAGCACTTGGGCTCTCTCACCTTCACCAAAAGAGTACTAGATTCCGCCTAGCAACTTGTACATGACAAGCACAAATTATCAATTTAACTAACCCTTTACAGGCACCACGACAAATATTTACTTTAAGGACATCTCTTAACCCTTTTGCTTGGAAGGCAAATATACTAAACATACTCAGTAAACCCTGTCCAGCCCACTAACATAATCCCAAACAAACCACTTTGTACCTTTAGAACGAAAATCTAACGTGCCGACCTACACCTTAAGGACCTAGACACTAACCCCAACATAAGAACACTACTCCCAGGACCACACACCCCTTTCAATTTTTACATCTGCCGCTCTGCCGGCCCCCTCTTCCTCTCTACCAATTCCATACACCGGAGCAAATCTCCACCAAAGTAAAACCACCACTACAATAACACAAACTCATGACAAAGAAAAAACATAAATCCAATTCACAGGAGCCAATTGAGGCATAGCAGAGCACTGAACCTAAATTCAGCAACACATACCCAACAAATATAGTCAATCTAACCAACTCTGCTTATCCCGACCTGCCCCCTAACACCCCCAATTTAATCCAGTACACCCATGCCCTTAATAAATGAACAAAAATCTGCAACATCCACTGCCTCTACAACAATTGGCATAAAAGAGTGGTTAGCCCCACAGATCTCAGAACACTGCCCATAAAAAATTCCAGGCATCTTAATAAAAAACCCAATCTGATTCAGCCGGCCGGGCACAGCATCCGCCTTAACCCCCAAAGAAGGAACAGTTCAAGAATGAATAACATCAGCAGATCTCACCAAAACACGCACATGTCTCCCCACCGGAACAATTATACGGTGATCAACCTCTAATAAACGAAATTCCCCATCTTCCAATATATCTGTAGGAACCATATAAGAATCATACTCAACCCCTACAAAATCAGAATACTCATAACTCCAATACCACTGATTTCCTATAACTTTGATAGTTAATCTACAATCACCTAACTCGTCTAACAAATAAAGAAGATGTAAAGAAGGAAAGACTAAAAAAATTAAAACAACTGCAGGAAGGATTGTCCATACAATTTCTACTTGCTGCCCATCTAAGGTAAAACGATCAGAAAATCTATTCATGGAAAAAAGCACAGTCAAATAGCCTACAAAAGTTAAAATCATAATCAAAATTATTAATGCATAATCATGAAAATACACCAACCCCTCCATTATCGGAGAAGCCGGATCACAAAAGGATAGTTGTCCTCACTGGGCCATATTCCTTAAACCATCAATATCTCATCTAAACCCATGTAACCCTAAACCTTAATACACGACACCCCCTGTCTCATCCATATTATGAAACCCTCATGGCAACACTTCTTTTCATTCAAGAGAAGTAGCCACATGTCCCATCCCTACAACTCCACGCTGCCTAGCTAATGCCTCTCATACAACAATCATGAAATATAACACAGACAAAATAGACATCATCGAACCAAATGAAGAAACAACATTTCACATTATATATGAATCCGGGTAATCAGAATAACGTCGAGGCATTCCCCTTAAACCCAGAAAATGTTGAGGAAAAAAAGTCAAATTAACAGAAAAAAACATACAAAAAAAATGAATCTTAGTCCAACGAGAATGAAGAGTAACCCCTGTAATCAAAGGAAACCAATGATTAAAGGCTCCAAAGAGAGCAAATACAGCACCCATTGAAAGCACATAATGGAAGTGAGCCACTACATAGTAGGTATCATGTAGTATAATATCTAAAGAAGAATTAGACAAAACAATTCCAGTTAACCCACCCATAGTAAACAGAAAAATAAATCCAAGCGCCCACAACACAGGAGTCTCGAATGATGTCAAAGACCCGTGAACCGTAGCCAATCAACTAAAAATTTTAATTCCAGTAGGCACTGCAATGACCATAGTAGCCGCTGTGAAGTAAGCACGAGTATCTACGTCCATACCAACTGTAAACATATGATGTGCCCAGACAATAAACCCCAATAAACCAATAGCTAACATGGCATAAATTATTCCTAGTGCCCCAAAAGTTTCTTTCTTTCCAGCATAATGAGCAACAATATGAGAAATTATTCCAAAACCAGGCAAAATCAAAATATATACCTCCGGGTGCCCGAAAAATCAAAACAAGTGTTGATACAGAATGGGATCTCCCCCTCCTCTTGGATCAAAAAAAGATGTGTTAAAATTCCGATCAGTTAAAAGTATAGTGATAGCCCCTGCCAATACTGGCAAAGACAACAATAGCAAAATAGCCGTTACCTTCACGGACCACACAAACAGAGGAACCCGCTCTAAACGCATCCCATTTCAACGCATGTTAATAACAGTAGTGATAAAATTTACAGCCCCAAGAATAGACGAAACACCTGCCAAGTGTAAAGAAAAAATAGCCAAATCAACTGAAGGTCCAGCATGTGCCAAATTCCCTGCAAGAGGGGGGTACACTGTCCATCCAGTCCCTGCACCCCTTTCAACAGCAGCAGACATTAACAACAACACCAGAGAAGGAGGAAGCAACCAAAATCTCATATTATTTAACCGGGGAAAGGCCATATCAGGAGCCCCAAGCATTAAAGGCACCAACCAATTACCAAATCCCCCAATCATCATTGGTATAACCAGAAAAAAAATTATAACAAAGGCATGAGCAGTTACAATCACATTATATAACTGATCATCCCCCAAAAGAGCCCCGGGCTGACCCAGCTCAGCTCGAATTAACAGTCTCAACCCTGTCCCCAAAAGACCCGCTCACACCCCCAACAAAATATACAAAGTACCAATATCCTTATGATTAGTAGAGAACAGCCATCGCATACACCCAAACATTTCACTCCACCCGTCTTTAGCCTCAGCTAAATAAATATATAATCCCTAATCCTCCCAAAAATCAACTCCAGCCCACCTAAAAATCTCCCTACAAATACCAAGACAACAATCAAGACCCACCCTCAGCTTAAGCCCACAACTGACCTCCCTTTTTTTATAAATGCCCTACCAGATCCCATCACCAAAGCAACAAAAATCATCAAATAATAAGAAAGACTCAATAACGACCCTAAAAACATTAAAAAAAAATAAAAGAACGGAAATACCCCGGAGCCAAACACACCAAGAAATGACCTCATTGCAAACCATTTTACTCCAAATCCTAAAAACGGGGGCATTCCCATATAAGACAAAATAGCCCCAACAATAAAAATCCGCTCAAACCCTCTAGCCCCCACACCCACTACATTAATTTGACCCACCCTATCACCCCCCAAAACCCATAAAATCAAAAAGAAACCTGCAGATATTAGCACATAAAACAATAAATAGAACAACACGACTCCTGCTCCCCCACAAACACATATCAATAATCAACCTATGTGATTAATTGAAGAATAAGCCATAATCGCCCGCACCTCCGTTTGATTAATCCCCCCCAATCCGCCAACAAAACTAGACCCAATTGACCTCAACAAAACCAATTTAACAGTTAGGTCCCCGCCCCATAGCCTTAACAGAACACATAAGAAAAAAACAGGTACAACCTTCTGCAGTCTTGTCAAAACCATACACCCAAACCACCTCATGCCCCCTATAACCCTAGGAACCCAGAAGTGAAAGGGGAAAACTCCTAACTTAACCCCTAAACCAAAAACAATAAACAATGGACCAATATACAACATATATCCAGCACTATCTCTCAATAAACCTAAGTCTCATATTTTTGAGGCAGAGAAAACAGAAAACCCCCCGAACAACAAGAGCCTTCTCCCTACAGCTTGAACAACAAAGTATTTCATCGCCCTCTCCCTAGCCCCAGTCCCACCACGACTAAATACCCTATTCCCACAAATAATCGGCACAAAACCGATAAGCCTTATCTCCATCCCAACCCATATAAATAACCAAGAACTTGAAGACAATCTAACTCCAATACCCAATACTATTACCAAGACGAATAAAAAATCAGAAATTAACATATATCGCATACTCGACGAACTCACGGCCTCGAACCGCCACTGGACCTTACGCTAACCGATTACTTTACAAAAAAGTAACCAGTTTCTATGGCCTATTACACCCATTCAAATTAAACTCTAGTCCGCCTTCATGTCTACATCCCTCCCAGAGATATACATATATCGTAATTAAATTAAAAGTCTAACGCTTACTACACTCAGCCATCTGGAAAACCATAAACCACTCTAATTATCACTAACCAATCCAATCCAAAGAACCTTCCTTCCATTCATGAAAGAGACCAACTAACAAAATAACGGCAAAAGCAAACCTCATAAAAAACAGAACTGGCCCAACAAAAATAACTATAGAAGAAACAACAGGAAAAAACAGTGCAATCTCAACATCGAA
>JAUELE010258513.1:0-10491 GCA_031471655.1 Diodora aspera | reverse complement strand
AAGAAAATATAAAATATAAATGTTTCAAAAAGATTGGTGAAATTATAAAGTTGTCTTCAAACGCCCACAATATTGTGGGTTCCCGACTTCGCGCACAGACTTCTAATATCGTGGAATTATGCAGCGACCCGGGACCCGTCATATTGCGTGCGTTTTCCAGCTTTTTCGGGGTTTTTTTTTGCCCCAGGCACTTTATTTTTGACGTAATTTGAAATTTTTTATAGAGGACATATTTAGAGGGGATCTTTCCACATACTTTCCCGTCATTTGGCACTTTTTTCGAAAATAGTTCCTGTCACTAAGTGGTTAATTCCTGATGAAAGTCCTGACTTACACTTTTTTTTCGATGAAATTAATTCTGTCTGTCGTGTCAGTAACGTTTATAAACCAAAAAAATACCGACTATATTTCTTTCTACAAGAGAGGATAAGTGCAAGCTGGTCACCAAGGTCATGACTACAAAAATTGGTATACGAGATTGGTCAGAAACTTTTGTCAATCATATGTGGTCAATACTCCATTATACACTACAATACTATAGCACAGTCTTTGTGCAAGCTTTAATAACACAAAACCGTCAGACCAGTAAATCAAAACTACAGTTTCCACTGGAACCTGAACTCAGCTGGTACATACACAACAAGTACTTTTAACTCTTCACAAGTAACAGTAGTTGCCAACTGTCATGAAGATGCTTTACCCCTAGTTTCATAAGTCCTTATTAAATTATGTCACTGCATGTATGGTGTGTTTGTAATGCATTATTATTATTATTATTATTTGCCACCACTGCTATAAGCAATTTGTGAAACTGAAACACAGGGTATCAAGTGACCCACCTCTGAATGCTGGTTGCCATGACCAGTTGAGTTTTAACACTCCATAATCAAAAGCAGAAGAATATCCTCCCTGGAGAAGTGTGTGTTATAAACTCTAAATTTCACTCTCTGGTTCCCCATGAGGAAGCTCACATCGTTGTATCCTAGAGTATGTATACTCTCGAGTTTTACGGGACACAAAATTTCATGTGTAGTACCAGTTTTGCTTCTCCCCCCCAAAAAACCCAAACAACTCTGCCTCCCCTGAGACACAAAATGTTGACATCTGTTACACACAAAGTAGATGTGAAAATTCACTAAATTGTTTATTCAACAATTAAAAATTCTTTTTTATCTGCATTCCTGTCATTGTAATGATATGTTGGCATTTCTAAATCTATAAATAGCATCTACAATATTGAGCATGTCAATCACTAAAACTTCGGACTCATATTTCTTTCATTGGGGCTCCTAAAAGTAAATATTTTGAGTCAGTTGAACCCACATAAATACTTACCAGGGAAGAACCCTGAATACCCCATACTCAAATATAATTATTCTAAATGTAAAATACATTTTTAGCAATTTTTTAACAATATCTGGTCAGTTTGATGATATTTCCAGTTCTGGGCTGAACCTCAGTTGGATTCAAACATAGCACATAAAGGCCTCAAACAGTCAAACAACTTTCACCAACGTTTACAGTTATATATGAAATTTACAATTATATATGTATTGTCAGACATAATTGGGTTATATTAAAGTGATTTATCAATGTATCTTATAAAGTCGGTAATTACAAGTCATAAGAAGATGAACACACCAGCTAAATATGTATGTACATATTACGACTCCACAGGGAAAAGGAACTTGTCACAATTAATAATATAGTGATTTATTGGGCTTAGAACATTTATGTACAACCTTTAGAAATACAAGTAACTAAATACTGGGCTCTGTATGCTACAGCTGTGATGGTCAGTAAAAGTTAAAAACCGGCTCAGTCCACTTTATCATCATGGAAGTGCAGCCTGACAGCAGACACCGATCCGCATAGTGTCAACTTAAATTGTGAATTAATTCACGGACACCTCTATTTTTCAACTTCAAAAGGTTACATATGAATACTGAGCAGAAATATGACACGTTTAAGTTTAAAAATTTATTTTCTCAAACCATGAAAGCTGTGACTTAACTCATGGACTCTTGATATGCTTTATATCTGAAACGTTTCCACATGACCAAGCAATGCAGTCCTATATATCTACGTGTGAACAAAGTGAATGTAATGGTGAATACCCTACATCCAGTGACCTACACGGCCCACAAGAGATATGTAGGTTATAGACCTGTCTGTGACAGGGCAACCAGCAAAAACCAGTGTCTGGAAGTTCTGCATCACTTGTTATCATAACAATTTAGAAGAAAAAAGATTTTATAATTAGATGAACCAGTGAACATCATTTAAAAATCGTCACATTTAGATCACTACTTTTATTTTCATTCTTTTCAATTGAAATGTGCACAAAATCTTTTGCTTTAGTTTTTCATATCACTTCCCTCTTAAAATTGTTCTACTAAAACAAATATAACATCTTTTGAAAAATTATTTTTTTAAAGCCGAGAAGAAATGTCTGTCAATGAAATTCATGTACCGTAGTGAGATAAAGTCCACACAATTTGAACACATAACATGGGCTAACAAGTACGCCACAACAGGTAACACTGCATCCCTGAGATGTACGGTACACCAAAACAGGTAACACTGCATCCCTGAGATGTACACCACAACAGGTAACACTGCATCCCTGAGAAGTACACCACAAATGTCTCTCATAAAACCACCATTCCTGTAAACTACTGTTCAGAAAATTTTGTCTTCACATGTGCGCCTACTAAGTATCTATGTGGCCTATCTTCTTGTATTAATTTTATTTCTTCCAATTATATAGAACTCATTAACCCTAGTACTCACTCAGCGTCCTCCAAGAACTCCACAGTTTCTGAGTAAATAGCCTACACATCCTGCCATCCCAAAGGCCTGCTTCAACCTGTCGGGCAATTTATTTTTTTGCGCCCAGTGCATTTCAGCATAACTGACACAGCCAAGGGCTGGTCACATGACAAAAGCAGGTGACACTCTAGGGGTCAGTTTATGGCTACCTTGGCGGGACCAACTCAGGCCACAGGTGCTCAAGTGGACAACAGGTGAGCAACCAGTTTTGATCCTCCTGAAATTTATTCCTTGAATTAGAAGCCATGCTCATACCCTGTGAACAACTTTATATATATACATGAACAGGTTTATTTTCAATGTTTCACAATTAATCGGTTAGATAAAATTTAGAATTCCCTGCTCATCATTTGATTCCCAGGAATCTCTCTCCAAACATTTCGAATACTTTCACACAAATTTTAATTAGTATATACGGATACTGAACACTTAGGAATATTAAGTGATATGTCCTCGGAATATTAAGCGAGATGTTCTCGAGATCCAGGGGATGATGTGTGGGGACTCATCTTGACGAGTCAGTTAATTACCGGTAGTGAGAAAAACATTAATTTTTAATATTTCAAGGGACGGTATAAAAGTAACGAGTTTCTTTGCTTGGTAACTTTTCAGTTCAAGATTATCAAAACAAGCTTAAAAACTTGGTCCCACAATATCAAATATGAACCTTTTTCTACGGACAACTCTTTGTGTTGTCACCTGCACAGAATGACCCGAGTGAGGTCAGATCCCTGTTAACAAGAGACTGACCAGTGGTCAATCAAGCGCTAGCGACCAGCCAAAAACTGCTTCATTAAATTTTGATTTGCCAAGGTTAGTTTGAAAAGCATCAGTGGACATGGCCGCATCGTGACCCCATACAATGCTTGACCATGGTCCAGTGGCTGGACAACAGATAAGTGTTGACTTTTCAATTCTCTGAAATAGATTATACTGACGCTGAACTAACAACATGTTTACTCCTTGTATAAATTACCATACAAACATTATATTTCTGGAAAGATTAAGAATTACCTTGGATCAGAGAAAAGTATGTCATACACTAACAATTTTAATCATAAGCTGAAGGCTTAAATTAAAATGCACTGTCTTTCGCTGACAAAAGTAATACATTTGGACTTCTCAAAGTATAACTCAAATGCTCCAGAAAAGTGAAAATGGATGTGCACAACAACTGGCAACGAAAAAATGGTTTAAGTATGGAATTAGGTAATTGGGCTCAATATTTCAGTTACATAAAAGTTGTCAAATTGAAAGGGTGTAGGAGAGGGTTTTTAAAAATTTTTATTATGGAATTTTCACGCAATATAGCACATAGATTCCAGATTGAAGATGAGCGGGTATTTAAAAATGAAACCTCTCAATGATTGCTAAATATACTCTAAACAATGTACCACCTCTATTGTAACCTAAATGTCCTCTCAATGACAGCCTACTACAAACTGAGCAGCCCTGACAACCACAGCTCTGTGAAATCGGAACAAAATTTAGAAGAACGTGTCACTTTAAAAAGGTGTTGAGGATGGCAAACATGTCCACAAATCTTGGTCAATTGACCACGGTAAGGGAAGCAATCACGTAACCAGCTGGGTCACCCTGACCTTACATTTTCTCCAAGGTGGCCAAATATTTTTTTAAAGAGAAATATTTGATCCACATTTTTTCCGTTCATGTTGGGATTTACTTAATTGTGAATGGAACGAGGTCCGTCACCTTTGGTAATGAACTGCATGTCCTCAGCGACAAACAAAATCACAACTCTCCTTTCACACGTATTTCACCATAGTACAACATACGATCAACCAATTTTTGAACCAGGAAAAAATTCGAAAGAAAACAGGTTTAAAAGCTTTGAAATGTTCGGCATTTAGGGTAAAATCCTTTTAAAAAAGAGACAAACATACAAGTTTATACAGCCAGTTGAGACATTTATCTAGGCAAAGGTCCAGTGTGCAAGAGTTATGCCCCTTTGTGGTTGGGGTGAAGGATTAGGGTCTAATTTAACCGCTGATACAATGGGCAAACACTGCTGCTTTCTGTTCCCTCGCCTCTCCGAGCTGCTTCTGTTTACCCTCCCTCTGTACACATACACAGTGTGACATAATAGACGAAGCCACAACTATTGCCACTAACGACAACATCACTTACAAAACAGTAAGCCAGCATATTCAAACGCCACCCCAAGACACAGTACATAGTGCTGAACTGGTCAATTATTTATACAGCTCAGTGTCGTCACTGTTGGATCAGAAGGCAGGTCTCCTGCACTGCTACGCTGGCCATCTTGGTCAATACCCCTGCACTCCTGCGCAACAGCCATCAATATGAAGTATTCCACTGCTGCCACCAACAACTGCCCTGGCGTAATATGCGACACAGGCAGCTAGCCATTCAGTGCATCTTGCTGAGGTCATTCTCAAAATACCGTGCTCTAGTTATGCAAGACAAAACATACAATGGACAGAGGAGAAGAGTCGACACGGAGACTCGAAATGCTGCACGGCCAGTCAGAATGAGGACAACTGTCCTGGAGTGTCAATGTTTGACCGTCACTGCTCCCCAGATTGGCGGGCATTGACTCGGTCGTCACCTAGTTATGCAAAACAAACAAACATCACCAGGACAGAAGAGTCCAATCAAAATACTATAGTACTGTCAGAATTAAATTTAAAATAATTTTTGCCCCTTATAACTCTACATGAACAAAAAACAACCATTATTATGATACTACCAATATAACAAGGATTATTAAGGAAATTATAGAATGATCCATCTTAAGACACTTTTACAGGTAAAACTGGACAAACTTAGAAAAAATTGCACCCAGTTTCAGTATGAAACAGATCATACCTGACCTCGCTGCTAGAAGATGAATGTCAATGATCAACTGGGTATGTGCACAATGCACCTTTGCAAAAGGGTTACTGTAGTCTCAGTATCAGACACTTTTCATGATTGCTTAGATTTGTGGTCACCATATTTCTTTTGTCTGAACTGGTATGTGTATGTTTTCCTGAAATCTGAAATGTTCTTTCTGTAAAATCGTATTTCGAGATCAAAAAGTGTATCACCATCCACATATATAGTAGAGCTATGTTCCTCATTTAGATATTTTGATAATTCATAGCCTAATTCATTGTCACTGGTTTTTAATAACCAAATATCAAATTTATTTTAATTCCGACAGTACTATTGGAGAAGCACGAGTGTGAAAAAGCAAGGAAAGATTTACGTAATATTGGGCAAATTATGTGCCAGGGAGAGAGACCAATTTGATTGTCTTGCAAATTTGAAGTGGAAACTAATTGATGAACTGCAGACTGCAGGCTGCAACTCAAATAAGCTCGATTATGGTTCAGCTGAAATGGAGGTAACAGCAAAAGACATAGAACTAATGATTTTTCCAGAAGAAAAGCACTTAGAATTTGAGAACTTTTGGTTAAAATCGACTAATGTATGTTAAATCATCCAAATCGTTTAGAAATACACCTATTATTATAGAGATACACCTATTATTATAGAGATACACCTATTATTATAGAGATACACCTATTATTAGAGATGCACATCTTACAGACGCACTGAAATAAGTTTACAGATTATTCAATGCTGAAAAGATTTTGTCATTTGCAAATGATTGCAAAATATTGTACACCTGTATATAATTTCCTTAATAATGCTAGTGTATATGTTGTTATATCGATATAGCATAGTCATTGTTAGTATTTCGCTCATGTAGAGTTTTAAGGAGCAAAAACTCAGTTTTATTCCAATTCCAACAGTACTATATAAAAAAGAGTAAATGTTTTATGGTGTAAATGTGGTGCACATCAACAGAGAGGACTGTTAAAAACGACTGACATAAAGTTGAGATTATTTAGCTTGCAACATAATGTACAAGGTGCACACGAAGAGAAGAAAGTTCATCAAAGAGATCGATAGAAGAAAAGTGAAAGCAGAAGATCCCCATTTCTACAACAAGCATTGGCTAAGTGGGGCCCTATTCTATCTCAGCGACACCATCTCACTAGAAGTCAACCTGGTTGACAGAAAAAGAAGTGAAAGCAACCTCACTAGCATACAAAACTTCATGAAACAGGAACCTCAAATGTTCATCTGGTATAAATGAGCACATTTAGCCAAGATGTGATCCAGTAGAGTGCTGGTTTCTCCTTCTTCAAACAGGACACTGAAGATGACAAATGTTTAAAAAACATTGAGTGAGGAGACAGTCTGCTCGCTGGTCAAGCCAAGGCTAGACAACGCTTGGATCCTGGACTAACACACTGGACTTTACCTGCATACCTGTATCAGGTGCGAGCAGGAGTGACCCTGTGATGTGACCATTCTCCAGTCAGAATGGCAGACACACGTAACCACCATGACTAGGAATGTGTTGCAGGACAGAATACCAAGACAAGCAATCATACTCCTTAAACCCCAAACACTGAAGAGAAAGCTTGTCATCTCCAAGAACTGCCCATGGGAATGGTTAAACATCTCCAAGAATTGTGAGGATGTGGCAAAACCTAATCTCATGGTCTCAATTACTTTGTAAACTGAAAGTCCAAATAGTTCAACAAAAACTCTTTATCATTAGTTTTTCAAAGGAGGATATCCTTCTGGGGGCACAAAACAATGATCTTCTTAATCACATCACAACTGCAGCTAAACATCACATATCTATGTGCAGTATTAAAGGGCTTAACCCATCATTATTACAGTTCAAAAATCTACTGAAAGACACAAGACATATAGAATTTTTTATTGCCAGGAGAAACAACCAATTGGAAAATTGCAATAAGAAATGGGAGTTATTTGAACAAATCGATAAGTGAATGCCAGGTTGTATTTTTTCTGTCAGCCAATACACCCAAAACTCTGTTTAGCGCTTGTGATCATGTATATTGTATAACTATACTCCAGAAAGGCCTTCCGTGTGTAATATGAAGTATTTCAATTTCTATGTAAGTTATGATGACACAATAATATGTACCTACTTGTACCTGCCCTTGTACCTGTCTAGATACATAGTACTTTAGAGTGAAACTAAAAACTCACCAAATATAAATACAACTCTTTACTTTATGACAATTGTTCTAAAATTATCAAAACAAACATGGATTTATTATGATTTTTTATTTATTAAACCTAAACCCAACTTCCTGTGCATATGGATATCTTTACTTCTTTGGCCTTCATCACCACCAAAATAGTTTACAACTGGGTGGAGAAATAAATACAAAAAAGGGGGGCCAAGCTGTCATTGAAAATTAAGCTGCAAATGAGTGAAATCCAAAATCGTGAGGTCACCAGAAATGAGATATTTTCAAAATTCAGTGTAATAACTTGAATGTTAAGATGTAACCTAACAGTTGGCACTAGAAATAATGAAAATCACTATATTTTATAGACAACACTAATATCCAAAATAAATTTCAAACAATATGACCTTTAAGAAAACCAGTCTTTAGATAGAATAGAATATTGAATTATCTACAATATGATCAAGGCTAAGAGGTCGAGATGGACAGTGCCTGGGAGCTATATTGACCTGGTAAGGTGATGGATGTGACAGCGACAAGGATGACTTGAACATATGATTAAGTAGGTGTGAGCTGACTTAAGGGGTGGACATGGAACTCTTCATTGGTGGAGGTAATTACACCTAACAGCAGCCATTATGACCAGTCCTTATAGATGGTCATTCACGATTATTGATTGCTACTAGAGGAGCAGGCCTGGGTGGACAAGAGCCCACCATCACAGGGGGAGATGGACAACGAACAAAAGCTAGAGGCCCTTGGACACTGACAATAGAGCACCAAGATCGCCAATTGTAAAGAAGGGGTGTAGCGTCCATCCTCACTGGACAGTTTGCGGACATGCTGACCAGTAAAGTAGCCTATCAAGAGCCTCGAATATGGGAAATAAATCTGGTCAAGATTACTCTGGCCAGAACAAGATGGATGCTTCCGGTGGCTGTCACTGAAGTGTCAAAGAAATGCTTTCCAATTTGACTAATTTACACATTTTTTTCTTGTACAAAACTTATTTGTTGGCACTGTTTGTGGTGTTCAAAACAACTAAAACAAGTTTTATCTCTGTGATGCAACCCATGCTTTCTCTGACAAAAAGTATATAAATTTTGGACTGAAGTGTTACTGAAGTACTTTCCAATTTGTCTAATCTCCAATTGTTTTCTTGCATAAAGCATGTTTGTGGGCACTGTATGTTGGTGTTTAAATCAACTAGATCAGACTGCAATGCATCCCAGGGTTTTCCTAAAGTGTTATGGTTTCAACATTTGCAAACTTTTGGTCTAACAAAGAGTTGATCAGCAGATCAAATTAACCCGAGACTTGTTGAGAACGAAATATGTCAAGCAATTGTAAATATATTTATTTTGCAACAGTTCAAAACTCACTAGACATATAAATACAAGATTTACCCACTCCTCACTTCAATGCAGATAAAAAGTAAAATATATTTACTTTTAAGCAACAACATGTATTCTAAAATGAGACGCATCCAACATGAGCCACAAATCTTAAGGTGAGAACCTGCTGCAGATAGATCCAGCTGAGAAACACTGGCCAACCAATCAATGAATACTAAACTGGTCAGACACCTCTGATTGGTCAAGCTCCATGAACATTCCCTGCTGTGATTGGTTAGTTTCTCCTGCTGGACACTGGCCATCAGTGGTCAAGCAAGTAAGTGGCTGGAGGCATGTCCTGTCCAATCACCACCAGGCTTCTCGCGGCGTGGACTGACCAGACTTCTCGTGGTCCAGCTGTCCAGCAGAAACCTGACAACTCTGGAGGGCATTTCAGGTCAGGAGCAGTAATGGCTTGGAGGACAAACTTGTAAGGTCACAAGTCAACAACTTAAGGTCAAAGGTGAAATCAGGATACTGGTAATCTCTACAAAAGTATCAACAACACTGGTAACTACCTACCCATTAAAAGTTAATGGTTTGTACAGTGAATACAAAGGTTAGATTAAAAGAAAATGTTTTTAAAATTAAAGGAACTAAAGAAAATTATTTAACTTTGTACACATGACAATTTTTCAAAAAAATATTTATATAAGAAATATAATTAAAATACATCAAAGCAGACAGAAAACACCACAAATATTACTAACCCTACTGAAGAGCAATTTTAAATATTTTTACTAGTATAAATCACTACCACCAGCACAACACAAAACCACAAACAGACATGGTCTAATGATCACAACATGTTGCAGCCATTTCCGACCTGCTGATTCAAATCATGCCGTTATCAACACACTGGAACAGCTGTTCTAGTATGGGTGACAAACTTTCTCCAGTTGATTTCACAGAAACAGATACAGATAGTCACAGACCGAGACCTACCACTGCAGTTTCAGTTTTCAGTCATGTCAGCATTAGCATCAACTGCATGCTGGGTAGTTTCAGAGACCATCAGCCTCAATCAACCACTCAATGAAATGGTTAGCGCGTCGGCCCAGCAATCTGCCAGCCTTTGCAGTTGTGGTTCGAGTCCCGACCCGGCACCTCTCTTTCAGCCCGGAGAGACAGGAGCCCCGATACTGACGTGATGTTGGTGAGACCGTGGTGATGTGGCTGAAAGATTGCCAAAAACCATGTAAAACCTCAAATCACTCACT
>JAUELE010258512.1:0-18925 GCA_031471655.1 Diodora aspera | reverse complement strand
GTCTGTTTAGGGGGCTTTCTGCTGGGACTTCCATGTGTTACTCAGGCAAGACACTGATCTATTTCCAAAATTACAACCCCTCGATGACGATACCATGATTAGTGGGAGTGAGTTGTGGTTTTACGCGGTTTTCAGCAATCTTTCAGCCACATCATCACACTCTCACCAGCATCACGTCGGTGTTGGGGCTCCTGTCTCTCCGGGCTGAAAGAGAGGTGCCCTGGCGGGACTCGAACCACAACCCCCAAGGCATGCAGATTGCTGGGCAGACGCACTAACCGCTGCGCCGTACCGTGCCCAATACCATGATTTAACGTGTATGTGACGACTCTGTCTTTGTACTGTGGCATCGTTCGTATCTTGGACACCATTATTAAAGGTGTGCATGTGACGAGATTGTCGTTGTACTTTGGTATGATTTGCATCCTAGACAAGCCAGGCCCCAGCTCTACAATACAAACGTAGCTGAATAGAAATTCTCAGATTGTTTTGATCTCCCCTCCTACAAATAACTCACAGCTATCTCATTAAAAGTTTCCTAAAATTGCCCTTAGATTGTTTTCAAAACTGGGATCGTTAGCTTCATTATTTTCAAAAATCAACAAAGTACCTGTAGCTAATATTGATTGTGACGGAGAGTGTTTTGTTGAAATAGGTCCACGGTCCTGGAACATCTGAACCAAACACACTAGAGTACGAGTAAAATGATACCCAAGTATGTGATTAAGACTGAATCTGAAATGTGACGTCAGAAGCGTTATATCAATAATGGTTAGAGGACATTTGACACCTTATGAAGTTGTCAGAGCAGTGGAAGTTGGGGTTGATTCACTCGGTGGTGACAATCTACTTCCAGGCCCATCGAAGCGTTATCTCAAGAGTGCTGACACGTTACCATTAACCTTGGCAATTTTCATAGAGACCCGTGACTCAACAGCAAACGAAGAGTGTTATTTGCTGACTCTACGCAGAATGAGATTTTCTACAGCAAAAACCTTTCAGAATGACCTTCGGAGGTAGCGTAGAAATCGCATTTCCACGCACACAATTTGTAACAGATCCGCATGCTTATGGAATAAGGTCAGGTAATTAACCTGGAGGCGCGGTGGCCGCGTGGTAATCTGGCGATCCGGGTTCGCCCCCGGCTCGCGGCGCTGTGTTGTGTCCTTAGACAAGACACTTGTCTCACTCCAATTGTCTCACTCGACCCAGCTGAAACTGGCTACTGGTCCTCCAATTGTTGGAGTGTAATGACCTTCTAGCGCTGAAAAGCGGCTTGGGTCAACCAGGGTAATATATGGAAGCGCTCTGAGTCTACTCTTGGGTGGAGATACCGCGCTATAAAAGAACTATCCATTACTATTATTATTATTATTAATATTAATAGTGTGTTATTATTATTATTATTATTGTTATTATTCCACCCAGTTATAACATTCGGCAAATTGATTGGTTCATATCGTTCAATCCAAATCCAAATATGGTTTCCGATCCAAATGGGACATGTTTCAAACGCTTCAGCTCTCTGTCAAAACGTTAATAACAAGTGAAAATGGTTTCAGTTTTGGTTTCGAAATTGACGTGTCGCAGTCGCAGAGTGAGAACGCCTTTTTAGGCGCATTCAAATATCAGGAAAAAACGTGGTCGATCCAAATGCACAAACAAGTATCAAGAAGGTGCACATCTGGAGAAACTGTAGTTGAAAGATAAATGTTAGTCCAACCAGAGAAAGACGATATCATTGATACTAACAATGCCTCATTTGCTTTCTGCGACAACATGAAAGTAGCCGAAGATGTGTTTGTTTTCTCTGCCAAGTCACCCCCTGGAAGACCACGACATAACCAGAAAGAAGAGAAAGAGAAGCGACAGGTCAATTCACCAACTATATATGACATGTACATCTACCATGAAACCGGTAAAGACTTTTCCACTGGCAACTCTGCTCACGCATCAGCACTTTAAAACTTGTAGTACCATCTTCCAGAGCAAAGGCACTATATTCAGAACCCTTTCTCCAAGCGAAATGCATCACTGTCAACACAGAAGGTTCACCAAAGGATCACAGCATAACAGATAGATTAGAAAGGCATAAATGTAATAATGGTAATTGTGTTAAACTTTTCGAGACTTAATTCCAGGTGATGGCATGATGTGTTTGGAACTGTTTGTAGTCTAGGAGAAATCCTACTAGTAACATATTCCCGTGAGGAAAGATTTCTTTTTGCAAAGTAATTTATGTAAATTGACAAAATGAAAAAATACTCCAAGTGGCACCGACTTGAAACTCAATTAACAAAATCTTCTTTATCTGTCACCCACTCCATCCGTTTCGAATATCCGTGGCATCTCCGTCTTAATGTGGAGTAAATTCGGGAACACTGAGACAACATCGACGATAAGAAAACGAAAGTAGATTTCATCAAGGAACTAAATGTCAAGATGCAACTTGGGAAGACACTTCACAATTCAGACTTAAACGTTGTCCGAATAAGCCTTAATTGAAAAGTCGTTTCTTCTATTGTAAGGTGTAGATTTAGAAAAGTTGATTTGTAAGGACTCTTACTGGCATTAGATCCCATGTCTCTCTTTGTGCCATAGCTTCCAGACTGTAGATTAGAAATCACATCAAAAAAGGGTCTGGTTCATTGAAATAACCTTCACCAGGCTAAGTGAGGTTATGCGTAAATTAAAGTAAAGACCAACGGAATATAATTCGAGTTTTGAGACCATCGCAACGCCAATGTGCATATGGTCTTAAGACCAGTTTTTTTATGCAAGACCGCTCATACGACCTGATAGAAAGAGTGGAGGAAACCTCATTACTACTGTAAAATGATACGTTGTCGCGACCACAACACATCACAGGGATCTAATGTTACGACAAAAATGTATTAACAAAATGTGTCAAACCTTTGTGAGCTATAAAACAGGACGTGTTTATGCTAAAGAAAAAACTCGTTCGTGTTTCCCTTTTTAATATTATCAATTAGTACAACTTTGAATGCATCTAACTGCCAAATTCGGTATAACGTCTTCATTGTAAAGATGGACAACGGAGGTACTTGAAGATCCAAATAAGAAAATGCACAAATCCATCACGTTGAGCAGGAAGTGAACTATACGTGGATCTCCGTTCATCATCAGAAGTGGCACTATGGGGGAGTCAATATTATACACCAGTAACCCAATTTTCTAACGGATTCTTTATTCATAAAACATTTTCTCGGGGACTTGTGAAGTTTGGCATTGATTCTCTCTATTTCTGTCACGCAAACAGCCCCGTGGACACAGACAAGGGCCCTTTAATACTTTATTGCCAGCCCTTTGGGGATTTGGGGGTAATTGTAGTTTTAACACCATGCAGAGTTTGGATTACTGGGTTTTCATCAGAAATCTTTCTGTAACTGAATTGATTAGAGTTCATTACCATGATAATGGAAAGGCTCTGTGGAATCCTTATGCTTTTTGCAAGATGTAAACAGCATGTTTAAATAGATTCGCTAATAATGTGCTTCAAACGAATTATAATATGCGCCACATGCATGGAATGAAGAAAGACAAGTTAATGCATAGTTTTACAAACAACAGTATGTGCAGCAGGGACACAAATTCGTTTTATCGCCGAATTCAAGCCGGTGCTCTCCAACAAATGATGTCATTCCATTTACATGAAGATCAACAGCCATATTTAAGCAATATTGTTTGACAGTAAGACATAAAACCGTAATGTTATTTTATTCACACGAAAATTATCAGTCACATTAAAGCCACCTATTTAAGTAAAAAGACATAAAAATGTTATAACATTTTATTTACGTGAAGATCAACAGTTAAGTTAAAGCCACATATTTGAACAATAAGCATAAGAATGTAATGATATTATATTTACGTGAAGATCAACAGTCCATTTAAAGCCACATCTTTGAACAATGAGCATACTAATGTAATGACATTTTATGTACGTGAAAATCAACAGTCAGCTTAACGTCACATACGAATGCAATAACATTATTTACGTGCAGATCCACACTCAATGTAACGCCACATCTTTGAACAATAAGACATACAACCGTAATGTTATTATAATTATGTGAAGGTAAACAGTCAAATTAAAGCCACATCTTTGAACAATAAGACATAAAACAGTAATGTTATTTTATTTACGTGACGACCAGCAGTCACGTTAAAGTCATATCGTTGAACAATAAGACGTAAAACAGTGACGTAATTCCATTTACGTGACGATCAGCAGTCAACTTAAAGTCACATCTTTGAACAGACATAAAACAGTAATTCTGAGATCTTCTGTTCGATAGTTAAAATGTATATGTATATGGTCTGAATATGGTTGTATAAGGTTATTTAACATAGGATAATGTCTTCATTAGATAACGAACTATTCATATTCATTACAATTAAAGGTTCCATAGAGTTGAATAAACGTAATCTTGTGACATGCTGTTTCTGTTGGTTTGAGGATGTTAGTGCATATAAATAAGTTGCAGCATCGCACATTTACCTCAATAGTAAAATGAATCTTTACGCAAAAAGAGTATTGTAAGATGCCAAATGAATATATAGTCGATATATTACGAATCTCCCAAAGAAACATTATGACTACCGATGCCTTTGTATGTAAATCTTTACTTATAAAAAAAATCTCTCGATTGTACATTCGACCGTAAACAGCAATATGCAACAACTCGGAAATGAAAATGCAACGATATGGCAATGTTGAATTGAATATATGCATGACCAGGAAATTGAATCATTCATGAGACAAACTACATTGTCTATTTACATAGTAAAACTTGACCACATAGCCAAACATTTTTCATTGGAAGTAGCTTTAAAGAGATAAATATCCATGAAAGTGCGAGGGATGCTTATAATGCGATATGTATCTATTCACACTCCGCTGGATAAAAGTTATCATATTGCTGTATAAGGTGTGTATCATATTGTGTAAGGTTGACAAAATGTATATTGTGATGTACATGTGCGGTCACCTGCGTGTCGAATCAGTATTTCTAAACATTGCGGAAAGTCAAATAATTCACTTTGCAGCTTGTCTTGGTTTAGCTTTCTACACTGCACAGAAAATAAATCGCATTTTATTTACTGGTATTCAAAACCAAAGCATGTGTCGTGTCTTCACTGAATATATATGGTACCCACCCGGAGCGTGCAACTGTTCAGGGAATGATGGCAGAAAATTTTGCGTGGGCTTTCGCATGAACACTAAACAGAGGTTAACATTTTAAGATTTCAAATCAATTTAATGTAATGTTTGTATTTGCTAAGTTAGAAATAAGTTAGAAATTATGCTTTTAAATCATAAACTGTTAAACGAACCTTTTCACAAACCTTCCAATAATCATCCGTGAATTCATCAATTCATCCCCACCAGCAAATAATGCATGCGGCAGATCAACCGTAGTGCAGCAGAACATTTAACCACGGGTCCAATAATCTGCACGAACGCGTACATTCTAAACCTCTCAAAATTAAATGAACTTTTCAAAGCACGCAGTTTCGTCCACTGAACGATAATGCGACTTCTGCGCTCGCTCAGCTTACAGGTGGGTACCAGTAGGTAAATCAATGTTATTTCGATTTCCAGTCAGCTTTGACAAAAAAGTTTTAACAATCTCACATTGGCCTGATTAACTAGATTTATAATACTTTCAACCCCAACGTTCTTGTAAATGTTTGCATCCACTTTGGTTTCCTTTGGTTAGTATTGGAGTGCAGCCCGAGTTATAGTGGGAAATGTACTGACAATGAACTTTGATTATTGGGAAACATATTGTCCGTTCGATTTGGTATTTGAGCAAATCCGATTATATCAAACCCACACGAGTTCTGTGTTTCATACCTATCTATGGGTCGAGAGTCTAGAAATAAAAAAAGAGAGCAGTGAGCATCACTGGCGTGAATATTATTTAGTAGACACCTCAAACTCAAAAAGTTGTGTCGTTCCCCGCACTTCATTTCTGTCAAGTTCTTTAAACCTTTTCAAAACAGAAGATGACGTTGAGTGGCAAGCGCTTTTTGCCATTTTTCACTGAAATGTTTCAAAAAACATCTCCCGATGACAAGTGAAAGAAACGTTAAGTGGTTTATATGCTTCAAGTGCCACTGCGTCTATATACAATTTTATCATGCACCAATTGTACCACTCTTCTTCATTTGTTGGTCAAATGTCAAACAGCAGGAAGCAAGCCGTTTTTCTAAGCGCTTTTATTCCAGGATGCCAAAGGCAAAGATGACAAAAGTCAGCGACCATAGGTAACATGGTAATTGCAATAATTCTAATGCTGCTCATGCATCTCTCTGATGCTTCAGACGTCATAGTGTAGCATCTTCTCGAGATCGCTAATAATAACCTCTAAACTCTGTCAACCTTGCGTAATCGAAATGAGGAAGCACTGTTTCAGTTGCCCTTTGATGACCGGTGTGGATTTTATGTAGCATGCTAGTACTCTTATGCAACGACAATTATCTTATTTTTCAGATTTAAAAAATGTCCATTCATCCATCTATCTATGTTTCATCAAGTCGCTTGCAACTCTTGGTGACTCAATAGGTTTTTGTCCAAAAGCTGTGTTTTTGCTGTGTGTTGCCCAACTTTTCTGTCACTTCTATTATGGTGTCAATCCATCCTGTTTTTGGTTTTCCTGAATCCCGACTCCGTTCAGTCCTGCCCAGCATAATACCACTCTCCATCCTATTCATATGAACAGTCAAAAGCTTATTATTTAGCACGAATACAAACCAGTTAATTTGAGTATCGGATTCCTGTTGCTAAGGGAAACAAGGCAAAGAAGGTATGTGTTATTGGCTTGCATGGTCGTTCATCACCATCACTGAATTATTAAATTCAACATGTCACGATAGGGCTTCAACTGATATCTTGTACATCGTACCACAAACTACTAGTATATATATTCTCCCAGTCTGTCGTACATGGATGACGAATTTTGTCCTAATTGAAAACACATCTGTTTCACGGTTTGTAGTTATACCTCCTTGTTCACGTTGATCAGACTGTCTGTTTCTAACTATTGTCAACATTTTGGTTTTGTCTTTTTTTCTCGATAAGACGCGTGCCTTTCATGAGTTACAAATACACAGGTTACCAGGGGGACTGGCTAAAACTTCTTGAATCTAATACTTGAGGGTGACACGAAATAAATATTTGTAGGAATACATATTTATAGTTTAAAGGAACTACGCTAAGTAAAGGATTGTACTCCGACGAAGGTCAGGACGCGGGTTTGATCCTAGCCAGCGCCGTACTGTATCCTTGCACAAGGTACTTTACTCCACTTGTCCCAGTCAGAGCAGCTGAAAATGGGCATTGAAGTTGCACTGTGACTCCAACCGCAAGGGTAGAAAGGACATTTCTATTTTTTCTTCAGATAATAAAGTGTTATTATCAAGTTGCAAACTTTTCTTCATCGTCACAACTTTTCAGTACTTTCATATTATACTCAGCCCAACTATTGAAGGGTCGGTGTTATGAGCAACCCGTTATTGTCTTAAACCATAATGATGGGTAAATAATTAACAGGGTTTTACCAATAAATGTTTGTTTTCTGAACACAGGTAATGTGCAGTTACATGAAAAGAAGGCTACGTTCGTTGTATTTAATATTCATTGTACGTTTAGGGTCTTTTCACATTTCTGGTCATTTCATACCACTTTTTAACATGTTTCGATGTCAACAAGTCGCTACATAAAACGTCAGTAACCAACATTGTGTTCTCTACTTGGCGGGCCCAGTAGGTATTCGATGGAGGAACCATTCCACAGATTTAATTGTAAGCATAATACTGCAATTCAACATATTGGAATAAAAACCATTGGAAACAGATATAAAAAAAGAAGAATTTTCGGAAAGGCTGTTTTAGAGCAATATCCAATTTAGTTCTATAGACATCGTAAAGCATTGTCTTTTATCATCAGAATGCCCAGCAAGTATTTACTGTTTTACTGTATTTACAGCTTTATTTATTTATTGTCCATACATTAAGATTGCAGTTCTTAAATGTGTCAACTTTATTATCGCTTTTAGAACGGTCTGGATGACTGCCCGTACCCCATGTGTTCAAATTGGTTACCAATGTTCCACGATTAAATGACAATTCCAAAGCCATTTAAAGGTGATTGAATGTCTGGCAAGGTGTGGATCGGTTTAAGATTAAAGCTTTCTCCGATTTGATGAAGTTTGAGCACAATTTGAGGTTTACAAATCGATTGATTGAACCGCTGAGTTGACACTGTGTATGTGACGAGAAACAATGTGCGCGTGTTATCTGGAAACTGAAGGACCACAGATTTGGAAGCGTGTTGCTAATTTGAAATATTTCCACGAAGATGACACCGACTAAATGAATTACCCCAGTGAGGCATGTTGTTTGATTGAGTCTATTAAGTCAGTGTGACATTTACTGAGGATCAACGATATTAATGTGAAGCTTTCCCAGCATACGAAGCAGCAATGGCGCCTGAAATCAAACTAATGAGTTTCGTTAAAATCCCGATAACCTGAGTTTCAGTGTAGATATCTCGTGTCCAGATCTCGCTAACTCTCACGAGAATCGGCGTAAGCTGACAGGAACCTGATGTTTATATTTTACCGTAAATCCTTGAACAAACTTTAGTTTTAATTCTTTAGGGAGGCTTGTTGACCAGGCCTGTGTGCATTTCAGACGCTTATTATTTTCACTGAGGTGTTTGAAACACGTTTTAGGTGTTTACACTTACTGTATCAATTAGTAGTTCAGCAAATCTTTCACCCCGGTGGCGTTTATTTTGTTCATTTGGGCGTTTGATCAAGCGGTTATTCAAGACGAACGTTTATTCAGAGTTTTACGGTATTTGGAATGGAATCATTTGGAAAACGATACATTTATTGACTCTCGAGCGAGGAAAGGACTTATCCATTGCAAAACATGATTGTCACGGAGGGGGGTCAACGGAAAGTGAAATCAATTAATTTGAGGACGAATCATGTTTCGTTTATTCCGCGGAAAGACTTTAAATGGAACCATTATGAATAGATTGATTTCCGCACCGGAACTGAATACATATCTGTTAATTTCGTGGCAATTTAATAATCAAAAAGAAAGTGGTTTTCTGCTGCACGTATTTTATTCCAGCTGGTAACCTCTAATTCATATACCAGCGAATCATTCGATGCACATATGAAGCCGACCTAATAGGCACTGTTAGACCACATGAAGTGAGTGGTAATATTTGTGCTTTTCACTAGACTGTACTAATGCTATGTGACAAATTTAAGCTGAGCTTGCCCAGAAGTCGAAATATCGTTCGATGGGCGAAACGGCGTGAGAAATTTGAGAGGTAAAAAAGGTACATCCGACCCGTGCCTAAACGCCCTGCTGCATTGTGGGTAATCTCAGACATGCGAATTCAATAATTCATATACCAGCGGATCAGAAAATGTGCAAACCACGCCGAGCTATCTAGATGGAGTAAGTTTGTATTCATGTAGTTTTCAGCACAAATTACTGTGAAACAAATATAAGCTGAGCTTGCGCATAATTAGAAAGATCGTCCTGTAAGAGGGAACGTGGTGCTCAGACGAGTTAATTCAATATTAATCGGTTGAGATGACCCACAACCGTAATGAGACCCGTGACTAAGCGGTCTGCTGCACTGGGGGTAGTCCACCACACGCATTATAAGCACGCATGATGGAGGAGATGAATGAACGCATTATTATCAAAACAACTGATACAATAACACCATGGCCCTATTTCATTGAGCAATTTTAGCACTAAGTTGATCGTACACTCCTAAGGTCAACTTTGCAAACTGAGTTTTAACCATCTCTTCATTAACAAAGCAACTTACAGCTGCACTACGTGTCCTAAAATTAGACTGTTTTGAGAAATAGTACAACTGTTTGCCACGTTTATTTTAAAATTAATAAGATCGTTGTGTACAACAGGGCCAAGACGCGTAAAGTCCTATATAATTATAACTTGCTATCCCTTCCTGAACAGTTGCACGCTTTGGATGAGTATGTTCAGTGAAGTCACAGCGCAGGTCATGACTCAACTTACACAATATTATGTGTACCAGTAGGTAATTGACCACGACGCTACTGCTCCAAATCCGTTTTAAATGATATTTTAAAGATGATCAGCTGTTTACAATTGCAGGAACTACAAGCATCCTTTACACTAAAATGCCCGTTGATGGAAAAATGTACCGATTCTTGGCCGATTCACAACGTGAACGTAATTAAGATCAACCTTAGCTACATGTATTCGCGATCGGTTAATTTTAAAATCAATGTGGCAAACATTTGAACATATTTCTCAAAACAACCTAAGAGTGATTTTAGGACAAGTAGTGTAACTAAAACTTGCTTTGTTAACTGAAATGATGGTTAAACGGTTTAAAAGGTTTACGTTAAGAGTGTGCAATCAACTAAGCGCAAATATTGCTTTGTGAAACAGGGCCCTAATGGTGCTTCATTTGAAGATGACCACACATCGAGGGTAAGGTTCCACACTGTCGTATCTGAAAATTATCAGTTTTCAGGAGATCCAATAAACAAAGCTACTTAGGGATAGATTTTATTAAATAGATTTGACAGGATCATATTTTAGTACCCACGTGCCTAATATCTTGTTGATTACTAAATTCATTGTAACATAAGGAAGTGTTTTGCGTCTCCTGAAAACTGATGATTTTCAGTTACGACAGTTTTGAATAAGAACTGCGTTTGGAGACAATGGAGAAGAGTCATTCAATATGCATACCAGAGAAATAGTTGTATAATCAGATCCTCAATAGATGTGTCACAGACACTAACCTGCATACTCGCTCTTGTAGTCCCAGCAGACCTATAAATAGAGTCCACGCATTTGAGCTAACCCGAAATGGCACAGAAATAGCAAAGCGTTACCCCGTCTAGCGGATGTAATCAGTATGGACAGGCCGTGTTCTCATGTTTTCCGATCAGATGTCCAGTCATGATCAATCCAGGACCTGGTCAGTTTGGCCGGCTATCTGTAGGCTGACCATTTGGCTACATGAAGCTGGTGACAGATAATCAAACACGACAATGCAGTACAATCAAGAATAATGACCCAGTGGCCAAAGACTGAACCAAATCAATTGACTCGCTGTTTATTATCAGTGAGATGAAATTATTGTAATCAACAGAAGAAGACTATCTGAGTCATTGCCTGTGGCGAGACGGAAGGACCTTCAGGGCTGATTATTACGATAAACATGTTTGCTTCGTTAAAGGAAGGAAACTTTTTGTTGGTTTGTTAAGCCGGCAAAGAGCTCTGTTAACCTCTTAAACATTCACCAATGGCAGACTTCTCAGAAAACTATAACACAAATATTTCTGTTCATACACTTGGCAGTGATATCTTTACTAGGAATACATACAAAACGGTGTTCGACAGAACTGAAAATACTTTACAATTCTACCAAGCACTGTATTGATGTTTTATGGAATATTATCGACCAATATGGGATTAATTAATGACACACAGTTTATATGGATTACAACTTCTTGGTGTATGTACTCACAACATTTCGGTGTAGATCCTTTCACCGTCATCAGGCTTGTAGTTACATTTGTGTGAGGTTGTAATCCATTTGTAATTTATCATCTGCAACCAACTTCTAAAAGGATGCCCATCAAGGAAGCAATATTGGATTGCTCATACAAACCCAGTCACACACGACCACATTCTTGAATGAATGACTAGTGAATAGCTACTGAATGTAGATTGCATTTACGACTGTAGTGCTGGGTAGACAGCACATTAAGCGAATATTACGCTTCAGAAGTAATAATAAACATTTACAAGTGTTGTCAAAAATGATATCTAAAACCGAGGGCAATTCAAGGGGGTTTTAAAAGATGCATTATTGCTGTATCGACGTATGCTTATTTAAATCCATCATTAAGTTATGTATGGAGTAAAACGGAAATACTAGCATATGATTACATATTTATATTTTTCTATAATTTCAGGTGAGTTGACTTGTGTATGTAGCAGAGTCATCGAAGCGAGAATGTTGCTTGTAAGTATAAAAACGTATACCATAGGAGATTCGGAAGCTGATCCGCGGTGCCTCACACTGTGAGTGTCAACCTATGCACCTTTTTGTTTAAGCTCAGAAATGGTGTCGGAATCAAATTTAGTCCCATGTAACGGACCAAACATACAGTACGTCATTCTCGAAATCCAGGGCATTATTGGCCATGAGGGGTCCCCGTCATATGCACTGGAATCACTCCAATTCACGACGGTCATCTCGAGGCGGGCGTTTTTGACCAATCAGTGAAGCTTCCATAATGAACGCTTGCGTCCAATCATAAGGCGCGGCTTAGCTAACACTCGGAAAATACAGTTCTGCCTTCGTCGCCGATAAAATACGCTGACTTTTAACCTACAGTTCTGCGATGTTTATCAAGAGTTACTTCTCTTGCTAATTCATGTGGTGTATTTAGCACATTTCTATACTTACAAGATGTTATTAGCAGTGATTCCAGGACATATAACGGAGACATCTTGTCGAATGAACTTGAAACTATTTTATAGCATATAAGATTAGTGCACATTCCTGGTATCTGTGAAGACCTCAAACTTAAAACAATCGGCTGCATTACAATGCGAAGTAACTGCCACTGTTATATCTAACACAGAAGAACCACTTGTGAAAGAACAGCAGAATTTGCTTTCGCTAAGGTCAAATGGCATACCTGTTTAGAAGAAATACAAACCAAACCATACACACACCCTTTACATACCCACCCAATTCTCAATTGTAAATACGCTTTATTCAGTAGCCATTTTGAAGCATCCAATTGGCCTGTTGGGCATTGTATTAACAAACATCAAGTAACTGCCACTGGGATGTTTAGTACAGAAGAATTTCTAGTGAAACACTGCAGAAGTTGCTTCGTTAAGGCCAAAACAATCGGTCTCAATGACATATCTGTTTAGACGAAATACGAACCAAAGGATTACACACAGCCTTTACATACCCATCCAATTCTCAATGTATTGTAAATGCGCTTTATTGGGTTACCACTTTGAAGCATCCACATTGGTTTGCGCAATGTATTAACAAACATCCTTCTTCAGTCTTCATATGCAACATGGTAATGATACATTCAATAGGAGGATATGGTCATAGACTCACAATGCATTCGAAGAGAAAAGTTCTTAAGTCCTCCGTCGACTTGACAACCTGTCCATGTATGAAAAGTAATTTAGATTCTTATGTTAAGCATGTACACTTATTGTCATTGTCCTTTGAAATATCTCCATGTAAACAACAACACGTTTATTACTGGCTGTACAAGTTATGACCTGATGTATATTTGTTACATGTATCATTATACGGCGCATCTAACAATCCAGCTGACCATTGAAATGTAATTGGTATTTGTACAAGTATATTGGACCTGTGGCCTGTTTACGAAATAAACTCCTTCTCACTCACGATGCATACTGACTTCCAAAAGAAACGACACGGAGCAAATTTATTACGACCGTTACCAACGTCTGCAACTATGTCACTGTTCATCACAAATGTTCCTACTTTCGTGGTAGTTAGTTCATTTGGTTTGCACAGTGCAACGCAACACTCTTTCAATTCAATACCTGAACATGGACAACATGTGTTAATTTGTCTTCGGCCGTCTCATAGTCGTGGCATAGTTTCTTTGGACGGCTATATAATAACTTGTAAGTTGGTACTCACACATGGCGGAATAGTATGGACGATTACTTTGGCAGTAGCTAATGACACACTTCAGTCAAGGTAGGATTATATTAGTTATCTAAATGTAAGGTCTGACAACTGATAGATGAAGACGCTATTTTCGTCTACTTTAAGGCACATATGTCATCCGAGAATATATTTCAATCAGATCAATCTAAGGTTTTGATCGAGAAAAGCAGCTTATACATGTCTTTGGAGATGTGGTTTTGTTGAAAAGAGGGTCATATAATATAGGTAATCAGCTTCAGAAGATTATACATGAATGTAAACCCGAAATTTTTTTTAAAAATACGTAAACCACTCTAATTAAGTTTTGTTTGAATGAAATGATAACTATCACGCGTGTGTGTCATTAATTATGATGTTGAAGTAAAGAAGCACGGGCTGGTAGATCTTAAAAGAAAATGTAGCCTTGTTATGTTATATCCTGTATCATAATGTATTATCCTGCATCGTAATGTATCATAATGCGCAACGGCTTTGCTTCATGAGCTTACTTGCCACCGCTTTTGTCGTAGTACAAGTATCTTGAAAATGAGTGATAGCAAAATTGATAGAATGGTTGTCCAAATCAAATTATTAAGTGTATGTTGAGTTAGAACTGGCCTGGCTCATATTCACGAAGCGGTCCTAGGGCTAGATCCTTACCTTAAGGACCATATATTGTCTTAGCCATTTCTCCCGACTATGCTAAAGACAAGGTATCTGAAGTAAAGACAATATTGGGATATGTGTCAGGTGAATGTTAACACCAGGTCAGAGGTAGGACCGCTTCGTGAACTGGTCTTATGCTAATCCTAGGTTGTCTTAACTTTTCTCCTAGCTTGATGGGACCAGTCCTAGTTACGAACGTTCCATGAATAGGCCCGGTAAGTCCCTGACCAATACGAACATGAGTGCCCCAGCTGCCGTCTTTAGGTCCATGTATATGGTACATATAGACGCGGGTTGGTATTTGATAATAAGTCTTTTACATCATATATGTATTTATGAAACATAACTGTTGTGAAAATGTGAATGAGAGTTTTCCAAGAAACGCTTTATAACAGCGATTGAAGGCGCAAACAGACAAGGAACTTGCTTAAGCTTCCACTTGTCTTAAAGAACAATATTCAGATCGACTGATCTTTAGTTTAAAAATGTTCTTCGTGTAATCTGCCAGAGCTTGAAACACAATTTCAACGGCACATTTTTTGTCGAATACATTTTTAAAGCACCTGATTTTTGGAATGCCCATTTGAAACTATCCATATGACAGACAAGTACTGTGTTTGAAATCGAGAAAATGAGAGTAGAGTCATTTTCCTGTCAGATTCATTTCCTCTAATTTTCGCTCCTCGCTTTAATTCGGGTTGAAGGTACTTCAGTTGCAATTTTCTCGTTTGTGTGAGCAGATGCCTCCGTTACAACACTTTTAAATTTAGCAACAGGTCGTTAACATATTGACCTATAAAAATACTCCAAGTTTCAAGCCTTGTATCTTTAAAACCCCAATACCTGTTGATGTACAAGAAACCCAAGACATCAGAACAATGAAATACGACTAACCCCACCTCGACCCCCATATGTAATATATATACTCCAGAAAGCGTTGTTTTAGCATGACACGGCCAGACCATGACAGCAGAGACTTTTGATGAACAGTGACAATAAGACATGGGGTTGGAAAAGAGGCTCAATAATTTCATTTATATAGTTTCTTTTGAAGTCATTTTCCTGTCAGATTCATGCCCTCTAATTTCTCTCCTTGCCTTAATTCGGGTTACTTCAGTTGCAATTTTCTCGTTTGTGTGAGCAGATGATGGCGTTTCAACACTTTTAAATTTAGCAACAGGTTGTTAACGTATTGACCTGCACAGCAACATTTTGTAGGTTTCCATGCACTACAAAACCCATGGGAAACCTAATGGAAACTTCAGTTTCCCCATAGGTTTCTACATGGTGTCCATCAGGTTTCCACATGCATGGAAACCTTCAAATGTCCCAGTTTCCCAATGGCTAACATTGAGTTTCCATTGGGTCTACATGGTTAAAATTACCCACTTTCCCTTGGGGTTCCATTGGTTTTCCACACTCACTTTAACTACATGGTTTCCAACTGGTATCAATTGAGTTCTTAGCAAAGGGGCGCAGAAAACCTTCACTGTAAGTTTCCCAACACAGGAAACTACTGGGAAACCTAGATTACCCAGTTTCCATTAAGTGTCCTGTGCTGGGAAACCTACAGAATTTTGCTGTGGCTGTATAAAGACTCCAAGTTTCAAGCCTTGTATCTTTAGATCCAAATACCTAATGATGTCCAAAAAGCACAACACATCAGAACACTGAAATACGAGTGACCCTCACTCCAACGTAGGGTTGCATATGTAATATATATTCTAGAAAGCGTTGTTTTAGCATGACGGGGTCAGATGACAGTCCATGACAGCAGAGATTGTTGTTGAACAGTGACACAAAGATGGGGTTGGAAAAGAGGCTGAATAATTTCATTTGTATAGTTTGTTTTGAAGTCAGTATATATGTATAAAGTCTGCTTAAGAGAACGACAACACAAGTACATGTATTTGAATAGAAAATTGTTTAAACTGGATGTCCTACTCCTATCTTATTCTAGATGATTTTAATGATTGAACAAACATGGTGTAATAAGAAATTGGGTAAATGGCACTTATGATGGAAAAAAGCATGTTTAGACTCCAGCATTGCAAAATGCTGAAATAACTGAACACAAATTCAGCATTTAGCATTAAAATATTGTTATGTTCCTGTGTTTCTATCCAGGTTCCATAATCATTTTGTGTTATGTTTAGCTACATTTTTCCTGCATCTTTTGCATAGAGCCAAACTTATTTCTCAAAATGTATTCCCATATGAAAACGTTCATGTGACCGAGCTCTACTCGAAACCCTTTCCGTAAATGATGTGAATTTCTTCATTTCGGTTGATGAGCAAATGTATTGTGGTCTTGGTATCTGCGACATGTGTCCCATCATCAGAGTAACTGTTCCGTGGTATTAGTTACGGTTTCGACTCAGAAATCTTGCAATTTTCGTTTCAACGCGTTGGACAAACGCTCTGAGCAAATCCTATTCCATGTGGACACTGCATTTAGTGTAGTTACATCAATACGCTCCCAGTGGGGGATGTTCTTCATGTGAGGCATGCCCGAATGCCTCAGGCTTCATTTAAGACATGCCCGAAATCTTGTTTAAGGACCAGTTGGCGCAGAACGTCTGTCGTGTAGTGAACTATTCAGTGACAGTTTAGGAAATGAGGAAATACAACATAATTTGCTTTATTTTGGGATTACATTTCCTTGAAATGTAGCTATTCTGCTACTGTTGCGATTGCGTCCAGTCCGGGTTCCGAACCCGCGCCCTCAGGGTCAGGCACCCATCGCCAGCACTAAAGATCAGAGATGTAGACAATGGGTGCTTGATCCTGAGTGCACGGGTTTGAATCCCAGAAGAGGTGCAACCGCATCAGTAGCAGAATAGCTTTAAATAAATAAAACAAATTATGTTGGATTACTTTTAAAGGAAATGTAATCCCAAATAAAACACATTATGTTGGACTGTCAATGCCAAGGCGGCAGTGGATCCCGTGACAACAGCAGACATGGTGGTGGTTGTGGCACCAATACACTTTGAAGTATGGATAGTGCAATTCATTCAGTGGTCTGTACTTTCAACAGTTATGACTTATACAAAGACTAAGTGTTATGGCGTTGATGTGTTAACTCTTTAAATACTAGCTGGATGTTACTCTGTCTTGGGCTGCTATTTTCTCGGATGTAAAATCCTCTACATACGGCAACATTTAAACGTCATGTTTCAAGCCAAACATCATTACGCTCGTCTTGTCAATTCTTAACGTTAACCTTGTCAGTAGGTCGACATTATCATGTTTTCTCGCGGATAATCAAGTTAATTATCCATAAATAATTAGAATGAGTGCAACCACAAGATGTACTGCAGACATGGTAAATCTAATTACTGCAATATATGGTGAAGATACGGAATTATTTCGGGGAGAAATCTCTTGTCCTGTGCAAAGGTTCCAGCGCGGAACGTGAATTAACCATTTTTCAAGACGCCATTCATACACTTGTTACGCGAACAGAAAAGCCCATTAGCCCGTTATAAGTTTCCTTACGTCCATCAAGTGGCGAGAGAATGACAAATAGTTGAGGCCGTTCCGAGAGAGTGGGCTTGATCCGTGTTTTCGGAAACATCGGCGACTAACGAGTCCAATCGGATCCGGCGATGTGGTCATTGAAACCGAGAATTGGAACGAACCCTACTTCAGGAAAGGGGTGCAGAATAGCTTACATATACTGATAAACAAACGTAAGTTGACCCATGACCTGCGATGTGAACTCACTGAACACACCCACCCGTAGCATGCAACTGCTGACTGAGGGATGGCAGGTTATGTAGGACTTTGCCTGCTGTATGTGATCCAGTGGCTAAAGACTGAATCAAATCAATTCACTTGCTGTTTATTATCAGTGAGATGAAATTATTGTAATCAACAGAAGAAAACGATCTGAGTCATTGCCTGTGGCGAGACGCAAGAAAGTTCAGAGCTGATTATTACGATAAAAATGTTTGGTTCGTTAAAGGCAGGAGGTATTTTGTTGGTTGGTTTGTTAAATCGGCAAAGAGCTCTGTTGACTTCGTTAACATTCACACATAATAGACGTCTCAGAAAGCTATAACAAATTTGTTTTCCTTTCATGCGCTTGGCAGTAATATGTTACTGTATCTGCTATATTTCGATTTCATGTGCATGCTTCCTGCCGCATTGTTTTAATAATCATGTGTGTCCATTCATCTCCTGTACTATACGTTTATACGTACTTATTATGCATGTGGTAGAATAACGGGTCTAGAACTGCACGTGCGTGTATCTTCTTAATTTTTAAAATTGCACTAACTCCTCTTAGCACGCTGTTCCTTCTACCAGATGACATTTCGACTTCTGCACAAGCTCAATATATACTGCCAAGCAAAAGAAACGCTACCAAATGATTTAGTTATTTTCCCTTACGTCTGTATGTCATAGCTGATCAAAAGGATGCTTGGATTTCAACGAGTGTAATTTGATTGACATCATGTCGTT
>JAUELE010258511.1:0-29734 GCA_031471655.1 Diodora aspera | reverse complement strand
TTATGCTCTCCAGAACGTATCTTGGTACCAGTCTGACTTAGATAATATATGCCGGTAACAGCCTACGAAATCTTGGCCCGAACGTATCTTGGTACCAGTCTGACTTAGATAATATATGCCGGTAGCAGCCTACCAAATGCTGGCCCGAACGTATCGTGGTATCATTTCTTAAGGGACGTGACAATTCCGTGATACTCTCTCTTTGCGTGTACTACAAAAGGAGAGAGAAACGGGTTTGGACAGCGTTGCAGGGGGGGGGGCGCCAGGAATTCCCCGATAGGGGAGCTGAGATCCCCGTCAGGGGAACTGAAATCCCCGACAAAGTAAAAAAATTTCACAAATTGCAGTAAAAATTTAATACACATTTTCCCCGAAATTGTCCACGACGAAAGGCTATATATTTGCCCGAAAAGGGTGGGGGTGGGGGTGGATTAAGATTCCCCGACAAGAGGTTGTAGCACCTCCCCTCTCCCACGCCGAATCCACGCTGGCGCTACCCCTGTTTGAGGGGGTCACAGAATCATCTCTGCAATATTCAGCTTGGATCATCACTGGTTCATCAGTGCCAGCCTTATCTCGAATGTTTCACTGCACCAAATCCTCTGCCTCATTGCTGGCGATGCGTGCAGTAAGCATGCGCTGCCTGGAGAGGATACATACAATATCTTCGTTTGAAGACGATTCAATTGAAGCAGCCGTAAAATATAAAATACAACTAAATGTACAAACATTGCCTTGGTTCACCGAGTCAACTAGTAGTTCGATTATTTTGTTCGGATAAAAAGAAAGTCATTGCATGAGTTACATGTAAATATAAGATCTTATCTCTCACTTGTTTAATAAAGGACACATTAACATTTCCCTTTTTGTATTCATGGAAAACATTGAAATACAAATGTAGACCTTGCGTAAGGGGAACACTTAAGAACATATTTTAGTCCTAGGACAGATTCTGTGGAGGATTTTAATTTGTTTGCTCAGAGTCCGCAGCCTTACTGAAGTTTTCTTACGCATCTTCTTTGTAATGTTAACGGCAACGATAGATACGTCTAGTAAAAGATAGTGTTTTTTGCCTCACGTTTAGACTGGATAGTCACAATGGTTCCGAGATGAAACAGGGCGGTTACCATTGAACGACCATTGGTTGTCACCTGGGCCAGGTATCACTGGACTAATTTCTCATTACACTACTACTGTGTTTCAGTGTCATTCACTCTCGAGCGTTTGCAACAATTCATTAACTACACTAGATATATCCAGTTTGGACAGATTCCACTGTACATGTATATGATAAACTTGCATGTGTTTTTATTATGTTTATTACTCTCCACTCACTCTATCTCATTAGCAAAAAATAAGAACTTAATCACTTACCACTTTAATAGAATGTTTCTGAGTACAGAGAACTATAAATATCTGAGTAGATTAAATCATTCACGAGTTTACGAGGCGCTGCTCCTAGCAGTTGTATTTACACTCAACCATCGCTACTTTCACAGTTTGTCAAATACCTCGCTGAGGTACAAGCAGTCTCACACTAATCACTAGACTGTGAAAGTTGCAATCCTCGAATTACGGTTACCGTCTGGGATGGGGGAGGGGATTGTGGTTGATGAGTAAAAAGAGCCCTAACTATTTTATGGTAAACGCGGGGTAAAGGTTATCTGCGGAAAAGAAATGAATCTTGCAGGTTTCGAATCTTGCAGTAGACGGGACTTCGATTGAACTTTGTAGGACGCTGCTGCGGATATGGGAGGAAGCTTTAGTGTATTGTCTGAACCAATTAAATATAAATCACTTCAAGACTTAGTCACTTATTCGTCTATATCAGCCTTACTGTAATACCGTAGCCTATCTTCCATATTTGTCTGGTTGGAGAGTCCAAGTTGGCAACTCACGTGTCACTACAAGATATAGCCTTTTGTTTCAGTTATCCGAACAAAATCTCCTGAATTTAAGAATACTTTAACCTAACGGTTCAACTTCTAACTTGTGATTTACTAATTATCGCGTAACTCGCGTCGTGATTCCGTTTGGCATCTTTGGAGATTGGATCTGTACGTGCTTTTCAAAGCTTCCAATAGATATCAACGCACACTGAGACTTCATGCTCAGGATGAGCCACGGCAGCTGTCTAAAGTTGAATTCAATAGTTTAAATCAATTCGTGAATGGATAGCTGCGTGTTAATGTATACTGACGTCCAAAAGAAAGTACACTAAATGATTTCAATTATTCTCCCTTATGACTTTATGCCACAGTTGATCAAAAGGATGCTTTGATTTCGGTGAGTGTAATTTGATTGACATCATCTCATTGATAAATCTTGAAGGGATATCTAGATCTCTTGTATAGCCAACGCATTTGTGAATTCAGTCAGTAGTCTCTCAAAATCTTGGTATACTTTCTTTTGTATAAGTGGCACCTGCCTGTGTGGTCTTCACATGGACCACAAAGACAAACTCTAAGTATGACAAAACAGTACAAAAAACCATTAAATAGTTCAAATTAAAGTTCTGAAACGTTTTCTCTTGTTTTTAACGAATAATAATTATTTATTATAAAGAAGAACATTGCTGATACACTCGACTGTAGTAATCAAAGCCACTCAAGGATGAAACTTGAAACTCGCAAGGGCATATTAACTTCTAAATTTAAAACCGACAAGACTATACATTTACATGCATGCATAACATGGATTTTCCTCAAACAACATACATGTAGTAATGTGTGCGAATCGTTAATAACTTCCCAAATGGTTTACACATCACCCCCTCCCCAAGAAAAATCTACAGAAAGTGACTGGGTTCCCAAAATGTCTGTACGCAAGGTGAAAAGATTTTATTTCGGTGATTCGCCTCACGACATGTTTACTGTCTAAACTATAGCAAATAAGATGGAATGATTTCACGGTTTTTATCAATACACTTCTGTATCACCCTTTTACTTGCAGACCATATCCAATAGAAAGTATGGAACGAACTACTAATTAGTGGGTTGACATTTCGGGACATAATCGCACAATAATCTAAACATTGAAGTAGATATTTTGAGAGTAAACATCGTGGGCATTCATAAATGTGTGTTACGTTTGACAGAGAACAAACGATTGAATGTTCGCGTTTATCTTAAAGCCGCTACTTCATTATCGTCAAACATCAGGTGATGTTTTGAGTGGCTCGATAAAATATTCTTACAGTTTCTTCTGTTTGGACGCATGGGTCCGTACATATCACAACATGACAAAAAGGATTTACAGCACAACAGACTGTACATAAAATAACCGCGGTGCGTTTCATTATCTTTACGTTTTGTTAAAAAGTATTTACACCGGATTCCGCAAAATACATAAAAAACAATTTCCTGTCGATTCTTTAGATTGGCAGGTAACAAAAGCTGGCATCAACGATGCCTTACCACATGCTGGGTGATATTTAACTTCATTTATGACTACTTTATCAAAGAAAAATATCTTTTTATAAAAATCTTATCGTTGTGTGCAAACGATTGTAACAAACCCCACAGACGACTGAACAGAACCTGAAATCTGATCTATATAAATATCAAGAGATAATTACAGGTAAAGGGCAGCCCGCGGCACACAAAAGCGAACCATCAGGGTTCAGATGGCTTTGAAATGTGATCTCTGTCTCCCGCTACCATGTTCTTTCTCACCGTCTTGTCGACTAAAGAAATGTTCTGTGATAAGCTACATCAGCCAGTCCAAAGACGATCACTCACCTGAGTGCCGAATGTAAACTGACCTCGTCATGTTAGTTTTGAAAAGAAGCTGAAATCTAGCTCCCCTCCTGGTATTAGAAATGAAATCGTGGCTTGTAAAAGTGCCACAGCACATTCAACATCTTTAGCAGTTTATCCAGGGCTACATTTAATTGTGTATATGCACAGTCATTTCAAGTTTGTTTGAGCACTACATTTCTGAAATACCGATCAAACAGCTCAAGGATCTGATAAATTTACTCTCATTTCTTTCCTTCTCTTACTTCGTGATGTAACACTGTTCTCATTTTTAAACGACGTTAAAGGTCTCTGTGCCTCTATCTCTGTCCCATTTTAGTCCATGCCCTCTCTCTCTCTCTCTCTCTCTCTTTCTCTCTCTCTTGCTATCTGTATCTCTCGCGCGCCCCTATCTCTTTCTCTCATTCTCTCTCTCCATCTCTCTCTCTTTATCTCTCTCTCTTTCTCTCTCTATCTGTATCTCTCTCGTGCGCCCTCTCTCTCTTTCTCTGTCTCTTTCTCCCCTTTTCTCTCTCTCTATCTCTCTTGCGCGCCTTCTCGCTCTTTCTCTCTCTTATCTCTTTCTTTCCATCTCTCTCTACCTCTCTCTGTCTTTATCTCTCTCTTTCTCTCTCTCTTTTTTCTCTCTCTTTATCTTTCTCTCACTCCCTTTCTCTCTCTCCCTCTTTCTCTCTCTCTCTCTTTCGCGCGCCCCCTCTCTCTCTCTCTCTTTCTGCATGATGAAAAGGAAATAAAGGAATGTTTAGTTGGAAACCTTGCCAATTAAATATCATCTTAAATTGATATCAAGGACTCATCCAGAGACATAATGTTTCCAAATATATCATCCTATTTTCTATGTACTTTTGCAGTAAATAATTGGATTGTTCATTCAAATCAATATCTTCAGCCGCATGGCGGGAGATATTGCTGACTCTGTCTGCTTGTTAAATTTAATGCGTATAATGAAAAATAACTATGTAACAGTGCGGATTTAACTTTAATTAAAATGAACTTCATTATCATTATTGATCATTCCTTTTTTTCAAAATAGATATTACCAGAAGCGTGTCCTAAATTCTGAGTAGGGGTGGCAAACGTCATCGTTTGATGGTTTAGGTTTTGATAATTTTGTGTACTTATTTTATTATTTATACCTGGTGAAAGCTGCACTTGAGAGATTTAACTCTAAGGCGATGACATACCTTTATTCACAGAACAATTGTTGCGTTGAAAGATATCTCTCGTTCACCTCTCCTTCAGTCAGTATCTATTTATCAGATACCCCTCGTGTAAATAACTCTCCTTGTTATCAGGACTAGTAAGGTGTCAAACTTGCTTTTAAAACAACGTTTAAAACACGTTTATTCAACTGGACATCTACATGGGTGATCTTCCGAATTATTAATAGGTACTACGTACATCTCTAGTTTGGGATAGCTAAACTGCTGTCATCGTCAATCATTATTAGTTTCAGGGACAGCCTTGTAGAAGCACTTGAAAAGACAAATGAGATTTACAAGTGCGTAACAGATTTCCCCTTGGATTAAGGATGTACAGATGTAAGTTTATTGTAGTAAATTAATAGTCATAATTATATATAGACACGTGTTCACTGGATGGATTTCTATACTCAAGACTCTTTCTGCTTGATATATTAGACATCTTATGAAGCATTCAGGGTTAATCTAAATATAAGACGTCTTGGTAATTGCGCTTATTTTGATTTAAACCACAATGTATTGCTGTCAGGGTGTCTTGTCAAGTGTAAATGATGGCTACATTAATAGTCCATTTGTCCAGCATATATTACCAATCCTATACAGGTATAACGACTGTCAGTGAAGACATGTTGGTGTGTTACTGTGTTTGGTATAATTGTTTCTCTTTGAAAGCCCTGCTTGTTGGAAAGTCTAGTTCAGATAGAGGGGGAGGTGGGTTCTAGTCAAAAGTGTACACTGATGTCCCCAAAGACAATTTTAAGACTTTAAAATACAACCGAAGAAAAACAAACGTATGACAACCAAGTAAATATACTGATTAATACACATAATGAAACGAAGGTACATATCCATAGATGTTTTACGAACAATTCTATAGTAGTGAAAGGCACAACTGGATTACAAGTCAGAAGTACACCAAAAGTTTTAATAAACTGTCATGATTGGTTTCACAGTAATGGTCCAATAACAAGGCATACCATGGAACAAATGATCTAAATCCGAATTGTTGCCCTAGAAACTGAAAATTAAACACTTTGACATAATTCCTGGTAGTAAAAGGCAAAACTAGGCCACTAGCCTGATGTCCCTACAAAGTTTCATGAAGACATGTCAAAGGTTCAGACGTTATAGATCTGAAACGAGCCGTATCCTATTTTGAGACTAGCTTGCTTTCCAGAAAACCTAAAACTACAAATTTTAAGAAAATCCAAAACTGCAAAAGCCATTGCTACACTACTATGCCACTACATGGTGGAGAATTAAAAACATACAGTTTTCAATTTCTGCCGTGGAAAAGGAGCTTACTTTGGTCTGAGACTAAGTCCAAATTTGTTTCCATGGAAACAGAAAACATAATACTTTTGTAAAATCTAAAATAACAAAAGTACATCTACAGTATCTCAAGGATGTATGTATCAAGTTTTGTGAATAAGTCTCTCATAGCTTTCGAAGACTGCCCCGAAAATGATTTCGGCAAGTCAGAGGCTAAGTCCAATGTTGTTTCCAATGAAACCGAAAACAAAATAAATATTTTGTAAAACCCTAAATAGCAAAAGGCACATCTACAGTATCTCAAGGATGTATGTAACAAATCTCCCATAGTTTTCGAACTCTGCTCCGGAGACGATTTCGGGACAGACGAACGAATGGACGGACGTACGGACGTAAGAAGCCCGTTTCAATATCCCCCGCCAATTTCGTTGTGGCGGGGGATAATTAGTACCACAGACCATTACTTCGAAATTGTTGTTTCAAGAGTTTGTATGTCAGCTTATGGATGTAATGATATCGTAAGCGTCATTTATCTCAGAAGACGTGGAGTCTGTGACTAATGCCTCTATAATTACTTCCCCTTCTCCTGACATATGACACTGACACCTGACACTGACCCACTCACAGCATTTATTCAGGTAGGACGTCGCATATTCCCGTTGACGTACAAGACTTCTAGGGTCGTCATTAACGTTCCAGATCCGTTTTTGTAAAGGCTTTTAGCTGGCAGTTTCCCTAAAAGTGACTCCCTTACCTGACCCCTAAATCCCACTACCTTTTGTCAAGGTGATATATGATATCCTAACATGGACGCCAGATCGTAAAGCATCCGACCCCAAACTGCGAACGTGCATTAAAGAATGCGGTCACATGTAAACCATTCTCTGTCTATTCATTGACATGGCTTGAGGCATCCCAGACCGGTTTAATTTACATATTACCATTTTTACATGAAACCTTTGAAAATTGTGCAAAACATGTTCGTTTGGATGCTGCTTAAAACGAACCATGAGTCATCTGTTAACAAGACATGCAATAAGAGGGTAGTGTGACGAATCTTATAGCTTGACTTGGAATATTGTATCAGCTCTGCGTAATGAAGCTGTACGGTGATACAGTCGTGGTGACTAGGATTACCCATGTATTGTTGACTGCATGTCACATAATCCGAGCCACCGCGTGAGGTTTCCTGTCCTGGGCATATGTTCAACACGTTCGGGTACACTATAAATGTTAGGAATTTGAGGAAAACGTGTTAATAGCGATATAGGAAGGATGTAACAGAGATAACTGAAATGACAATATTCACCTTACAGACTACGCCAAAAGATCCCTTTCCCATTCACATTAAATTACATCAACCACATCGTCAAGTTTTATTTAACACAGACTTCATTCTGAGAACGCGCTACATGTAACATCAAGACTGTATTCACAACAAAGTACGTATACTTTTACTTTAATCGCATGCTACCACAATTTCTACTATTTTGAACCTTTATTGGTGGAAAGTGTAAACGATACAATTGATATGGTACCGTTCACCATCGAGGTGATACGTCCAAAAGAAATACTACCAAGACATTAAGAGACACGGCTGAAGAAAGCAAACACATGTTGGATTAGCCCGAGTGTCTGGCCCTAGATAGTGACTATAATATATTTTCGTGATAGGGTATGGTCATTCGAGGGTCAGAGGAAACTGATATACAAAAAGTGTCATTTGCCGATATATCATAGTCACTAACTAGGGCCAGAAACTGGAGCTAATGTTGGATATGCAAGATATTATTTGTTCATGATGAGGTTTTTTATCATGACGAAGAATTGAACATATATGGTATACATTCATAGAACTTCAACATCAGAATTGATTTGTCCTATCAGCCTGTTGTTATTAACCTAAAATGCATATTATTCAGATTTTAATGTACTATTTAGTTGAAAATGTAAGAGACATAATTGTGATTACATTGTTCACCTTATGGACTGTCTCAACTTTGTATTGCTACCAACAGCAAGTTTATATGAACCAGATAGTCAAGCTGTATTACGTCGTAGTATTTTGAAATAACTGAATGCATTGCCAAGTATGTTCTTTACAATTAACATCTAATACATATCAGTCATAGTTTCACGTCTTCATAAATCGTAGTGGTACAGCTTGTAACAGACATCATGGTAATGACACTGTTCACCAGTGGCAAAGACTAGGGTATTATCGCCATGGTCCCGTACATTATTTTATCAGTACTAACATAACAGGCAGCCACATGTTCATGTGTGATCTGTTTGGATCTTATGTATAGGATAAAACACAACTCCGAGGTTATGTTTGGGATAGTAAAACTCGAGGGAAGAAAGCTTCTCAGCTATTCCAAGCATACTATAAAGTTTATAATAACCTAGAGCTCTTGCAGTGGGTTATTACAAGGAAATCAGTTACCTCCATAACAATGGACAAAATCCACCATAGGTTTTTAATGATCGAGAATATGACAGATAAATATAACATGATAATGTTCACTTCATAAGTTAATATCCAAACATTTCATTACCATTAACGTCGAATCCACTACATTGTATATCATATGACTATTTCGCTTGTTTATAAAACAACTATTCATAGATTTCCAGGCGCGCGGTTATCATTTAGCCCCAGAAATATTAATCTACAAAAATTATTTACTTAAAATCTTAAAATACTAACACCAGAAAAGGAACCAAGGGATATTCCTAATTTCTTAAAGCTGAGAAATCCTAGACTTGCTAATTATCTAGACTTGAGCAGGCTCCGTTATCTTTGTATGCCTTAGGATCTGGGAGACAGACTATCATTTAGTCAGCTAGGGCAAATAGAGGTCAAGTTATAGTGTGTATTTTCCAGTAAAATTACACTATTCGAACACTTAATATTGTAAAACATACTGTCGTGTTTGCCATGTGCACTGAGGGAATGTTTCAAAAGCTTCTAGACAATTGTCAACCTGGTTTTGAAACGTAGATAAACTAAATAAACGTGAATAAAAGTTAATCTCAGTCCGACATTAAAACCCGGCAAGTTTCCCTGCAGTTTTATGTATTTTCATTTTAAAATTGTGGGCTATATGGATTCTCGGGACATGTGATGTATTTTTAAATACTTTCAATATAGCCCACAGCCAACAGTAAAAATAATTAATACTGAATGATTTATGATGTATCTTTTTTTCAAAATAGCATCCAAGGGCCTGTAAGCCAATGTATTCTGAAACTATTAAATTTAATCACCTTCCTGCAGATCATTAAATACTGGACACTTGCATAGTAATGTAGATTAGAAAAGAATAAAGGCTTCTACATTTAGGAACTAGCTTTTATTTATTTCAATCATGTTCATGTGTTCTTATTAGATTAAACAGTGTAGGGCATCCCGAACATCGCTATTCCGAGTGTCATCTCTCGATAATCCAGTTAATAGTTAAACAAATGCCTGAATGTATAAATGAATGAATGGAGAGAAAACACGAAACAGATGAAATGAAGGAAGGAGTAGGGGAGAAATTGAATAAATAAATAAATGAAAGTGTAAATGCACTGCTGACTATTGCAGTATAACTATTTCAATATTGAAAATAAACTGATAAAGAATGTGTCCATCTAACCTTCCTGATATGAACTCTGGGTACCTCTAAAGGTTGTAAAACAGCTTCCTATATATTACAATCTACCTGTGTATTACAATATTCATGTGTGTTGCTGACCCTGAATGATTACAATTAGCCATCTATTAATCAGGTCATGTCGGATGGCGACTGTCAACATGGCCTGTAAGAGTTCTGTGCGGCAAGGTTGGTTTATTCATTACTAACCTGTAAGACTCGTTTGAAATATACATTAACTACCTTGATATATACATTACTTATACTTATGAATTATTAATACTCTTTGTCTGGTTTAAATATTGGCAAATAATACATGAGAGGGAGAGCTTTACGTTGGTATGGCCTCAGGCGAGTAATCTCTTGTAGTAGACTTTTCAAACTAGATTGCGTACGTTTGAACAAAGCGACCTTTAAGGATGCCCCTATACGTGGTCATAAATCACAGCTGATATTTGACCAAAGCCCTGTTTATGAGTCCATACAAATCCGGTCAAATATTTATGCATGGTGAATGTGTGACAGTCAGTCTATGGAACTCGAGCCTGTTGAATGTTGTATAAGGTCTCTGCAATCTTGTCCTCATACGGTTTCTTGAATAGACATTCCAGTGCGTTCCACTTAGCATAGAGGTGTCGTCTATGTAACACCAACGTCAGGTGCTGTATATTCAACTCAGTTTGTGTCACAGGAAGAAAGAAATATATTGAAAGCAAGGATCACCATACTTTCCACGATCAGAGGCACGTCAGAAGCGAAAATGGACGCAGTGGACTTGAACCAAAATGTCCTTATCTTCTACATTTGAGAGGAATGTTCTACAGACTCGACCCATTTAAAAACACTTTTGAAAATAATAAATTCAAAACATTTGTTTACATACAGAATAATTTGTTTCTTATTTATACAACCATCTCTGTTATACGTTTTTAAAATTAAATATTAACTGTTATGATTAATACTGATTACTGACTTTTCTATAATATAGTGAGCGTATCTTCCTTAACATTGATCAAACTGCGTTAGGAAGATGAATATGATAATTGTCTAAAACTAAAATATTTTAAGCTCGTTCGGAAAGAAATAATTCCATATACAGATGATTGAACAAACTGATTTCATAAAACAAATAACGTATTCCGAGAGTGTTATTTACACCGGTGATTATTTTGGAATCCAAGGAGGCTAATAGTGTAGTGTGCCTTGATAATATTTGCCATATACTAATTCACAACAATGCTAATAATAAGGTAAGGGCTTCCTCTGGACTAAAACTTTACATCTTGTATATAAACATAGCACCCCTCACAATGTTGTCGAAGTGCTTTTATTTTTATTACAATAGATTGCAATTGTCACACGTAGTTTATTGTGTGTATTTGGGGTATAAAATTATTATTATCTTCTGTGGTTTAGAGTGCCTGTCGAGTGGCTGAAGGAGATAACGTGATAATAGAAAGTGCTGCTGGCCACACTAAGGAACATATCATAGATCATCAAAGGATTATCAACAGAATATCTCCCACGTGTATTGTCATGGAGATCACAGTTTCCATTCAGTTTATGAGTAGTCATATACAAGTTGTCGGTGTCGTAACAAGTAGCAGCGTTAGTCGTTTAGTTGTAGTAGCAGCGGCGGCAGTAGTATATTAGTAGTAACAACAGTGGTAGTAGTAGCAGTAGTAGCGCCTTGAGCATGTACAAGTACATGGATATGTGCGCATGATAAGTACTCATTATTAGTATTAGTGGTAGTATAGTAGTAGCAGTAGTAGTACAAATAGTAGAGTTTTAGTAGCAGCAGCAGTTGTAGCAGGAGTAGGAGTAGCAGCAGCAGTAGTTGTATAGTTTTAGTAGCAGGAGTTTTAGTAGCAAGAGTAGGAGTATAAATAGTCGCAGTAGTATAGTTTTCGAGGCAGCAGTAGTAGTAGCAGTGGTAGTAGTAGCAGAAATAGTAGCAGTAGTATAGTTGTAATAGCAGCCGTAGCAGGAATAGGAGTAGCAGCAGCAGTAGTAGTAGAAATGGTAGTTTTAGTAGAAGCAGCAGTTGTAGGAGTAGGGGTAGTAGTGGTGGTGGTAGTAGTAGTAGATGCAGCAGCAGTAACAAAAGTAGTAGTAGTAGCAGCAGCAGTTGTTGTAGCAGGCGTAGGAGTAGCGGCAGCAGGATCAGTAGTGGTAACAGTAGTAGTAGTAGAGGCAGCAGCAGTAACAAAAGTGATAGTAGTAGTAGTAGTAGTAGTAGTAGTAGTTGTTTTTACAGTAGAAGTTGGAGTATTTATAGTCGTAGTAGTACTAGTGTTGTTGTTATGGTGGTAGTGGTAGTGGTGGTCGTCAGAAAATAAACTGATTATTTGAACCAATACATTAAAAGGTCAGATGTAGGGTTTCCTTCTGGTTATATCTGAAAAGACGTCACGGAAACATTTTAAACTTCAATGGCTGACCTTGGCCACTGTATTTATGTAGATTTGCCAGACCACGCCCGGGTATTCAAACTATTAGTTTATCGAGTGTATCCTGAATGGGGAAGGATGTCTACGTATGCAGAGGCATGTTTTCGTGGCCTAGAGGTCGTGATCACCAGCTGAGTGTGAATTAAAGAGGGGCCCCTTTCAAAGTCGCTGAATGACTCTTAGAATCTACAAGCTGTTTGACGTTAACAAAAGATCAAAAAAGCAAGCAAAGACCGCAGTTTAAAAATGAAAATAAACAAATCCTGAGAATTATTTTCTGTTTAATTTAAAATATGATTTGAATCCAGTTGAAATTTGAACTCATGTGAATCAAATGAGGTTTAATCAATAGACATGATAATCAATTTTATCACAAATGTTTCGTGTCATTCCATTAAGTGCATATACAGAACAGCATAATTCCGCTTGACAGAAATATATATCATACATCATGTAACAGGTCCAAGACTACGACTGGATATAAAGTCATACCATACTTTTGTCTTTGTTGGGTTATCAATGGTTTTAGGCTGGTTAAATTGCGCGTATATTAAAAGTGAATTTTGTCAAGTTACACTTAATTATATTTACATCATACGTGTACTTGATGAAGAAGCGCAAACTAGCGACGGCTCTCACGCACTATGTTCATAGAAAAAGCTCTCATAAAAGGAAGCCATTGAAAGCTTGTTGTTTGTTCAGAATGAACGAAACAATTGCTAGACGATGTGTCCTTTTCTTTAACCCTATTATCATCTGAAAACTGACGATGATGGATGCGACTAGGCATTCCAGCTGTTTTGAAATTCAAATTTTCAAAAACAACTTTTTCCTCAAAATTTAATTGAATGAATATAGTGTGACATCTGTCCTTTACAAGTGTTGAAAAGGTTCATTAAGGGAGTATTACAGCACTATATTAATATTAATGCGTGTCGCACTTTTGCACATTCTCCAGTGAGTTGCCATCGGGGATCAGTTCCTTCAAGCGTGACGAACGATTGGTGAGAAAAGGGCTTGCAATGTAATGTAATTAGAGTTAACTTGTGTAGATTTCCGTACTGAGTAGCACTTGCACAGCCATGTCTGCATGTAAAACATGGTAATTAGTGTCACTCTGAAGTGAAGGATAATGTAGTTAAAAAACAGCACATGTACAAGGGTCTCTTCTGGACATATAAGCCACCGAGGTACTCTTAGTCCGTGTAAATACTAGAACATCATGTGGGAGAAATGAGAAATGTGGGGCCGATACCCTCGTTGCATAGGAGATGATGTATGGATCTAATTAGTATGGCTATTATGAAGCGAGTATGAAGAACGCACGCACGCACGAACGCACGCAGACAGACATACATACAGACAGACAGGCAGATGTACCTACCTACATACATACATGCATACATACACACACAAACACACCCACATACATGCACACATACATACATACATGCATACATACATACAGACACACACACATACACACACACGCATACACACATACATACTCGTGTTTTAACATAAAGTGACCTTTTTACTCCAAGCTGTTGTGTTTATAAATATTCTTAAGCTTTAAAAGAAGTGCGAACTACTGACTCAGTTTTCAAAGCATCTGACCTTTAAGTTATCGTATGTCGCCCCTTTCTTATACCGTACTGGCATGTTGTTCTCAGGCCTACAAAGACACTTCACAATAAAACACCCGAAAAAAGCTTGTCACACTCGACTGTCAAGCTTAAATCCCTTCTGACAAGCCATTTCAGCGAGTCGCGTAAATGAAATACTTGTGGCTATAAGCTTTGCCCAAAATGCTTACACGAAGAAGTATCCTATACGTCAAATCTGATCAATGTGTCTAAACCAACAGAGTGTCCCAACAGCGGTATTGTGTTTGTGTACAGTCCGTCAGTCAAATCAGTGTGATACATATTTAATACATTATCCCCAGCCTAATTTGTTCAGGTCACAAGCTGGTCATCATTTAAAACTAGCCACCCAATAAACATCAGCGACCTTAAAACTCTTGTCCGAGCTCAACGGCATAGATAATAAGCCACCTTGGCCCACGGCAGACCGTCTCTGTGCCACTCGACAAGATAAAGCTCTTGAAAAGGAGGGCTCGAGTCTCTCTGATTATGAATGTGGTCATGCCGATATAAATATACATTTGGAATGAAAGTTATTCATAAAGCTTTGTCGTCATAGTCTATGGAAGATATGCTGGACTGTAGGAATGACTTGAGAAGGTAAATATATTTCTCGTTGCGAATATATTTTCCCGCCGTTCTACCTGAGTTGTTTACTACCAGTCAGCAAGTGAAACTGAAGACGAGGAGGAGGAAGAAGAAGACGATCATTGTTGTGCTAGTTATTACACTGTTTTCTGGTGCATGATTGCCAATGAAAGACACGGGTCGAGTACTTTATAACAAGAGGTCTTGACGGGTGTAGAAAGAAGACTCCCCGAGATCATATCTCACTTCAGTGAATTTAAAAGCGACGTGCTCGGAATTTAAAACATTTCAAGTCAAGGCATGTGAAATAGTCACCAGCTGGGAATGGGATACTTGCCATAGCAGCTGGTTTACCACAATATAAAGTTTTCCTGGTTTTCGGTTTCGCATAAAGGTAAGCAGTTATTGTTTAAATGTTTAAATATTCAAATATTATATAACAAACCTCGAATATTACAGTAGTGGAAATGTGTCACGATTGCGGTGTCTGGGTACTTTCATATTTAGCAGTCCACCAGAATTTTTGTTGCACCTGGAGACGTTTTCTGATAAACATAATTTTTGAATCATTGTAAGTACTTTCATTGTGTTTATTTAACGTAAAAAAATATCACCTTAGCATCCCTCAGTTTTACATTTACAAGTTGTACACTATATGAACACATTATATGCCATCAAACAATAGCATATACTGACGTTCAACTACTGAAGGGATGGTGTAATGAGCCACATATACATGTAATTGTCTAAAGTTATAATGATGGTACATAAGTAGCAACGTTTTACTGATAATGTTTATTTTGTAAAACGAGGAGAGGAAATGAGCAGTTGCATGATACGAAGGCTACGATCGTTGTTTGTTGATACTCCTGCTACATTTAAGTGCTTTTATGTCACATTTCTAGTCAGTTCAAAACCACCGATGTTTAGTATGTTTTGTTTTAGCAATCGCTACACAAAGCATCAATAATCAAGTATCGTGTATTGTCAATCATTATAGATACTTCACCCAACTGCTGCGAAAACCTTAGCTTCAAAAGTACATGTACCATGTTATACGCATTCCAATGAGTGACCCTTTAATAGTTGGGATGAGTATTTATATACGATATCGATATCGTATAACTAAGTTGATAAGTTTGATCATGTCTGTTATGGCAAGTATATAGTTGGCGATAACTTGAAAGGACTGAAAGGCTTAAATGGCAATAACTGATATGTGCTACACTACGCGAACGAAGATCTGTTCATTTATTGTAAGACTTACATCCTAGTGTACAGTCGTGTGTTATGGTCTGTTTACACTCACAGGTATCGTATGGAGTACTCACACGACAATACTGAGCCGAATAATACTATCAAATCCCGCGCTATTGTGTAAGATGTATGCTTTCTGTCACTATTTGTGGCTTATCGAAGGAATAATAAACCGTACATTTATACTGTACCACATACCCGCGAGGTACTTTCTCATTTCTGAAACACTTCGGATCAGTTGTTGTATACCTCCGGGCACTAGACGATGACAAGGCCAAGCTTGTTTCTATGTATTAACTACTCAATTTCATTGGCTCCTTGAAAAATTAACCTTTCGCTTTAAATTCAGTAGATCTAGATGACGAGTTGATAATAAGCGATTGAAAGGAGTTTATGACGTTTGTCATCCTTTTCAATTCGTCATCATAAAAACATTTATAGTCTGAAAAATTTCTTATCAAAGACATTGTGAAATATACAGTCGTTTTTCCAACAAAAGCTTCTTTCGCTTTGTAGTATAAAATATTTCAATATTGCATTAAGCCGATAATATAAACTTAGGAGACTATATTATGATCACACTTACTCGTTAAGTTACCAACAACAATGTGTCGTATGGACACTTATGAAACTTTCCGTAGATCAAAATCTGTGTAGCCTTAAGCTTTGTATAGTCTTGTCGCCGCGTTTGTAATGAGTGTACGAGCTTGTCATAATGTTAGGCACCTTTGTCATAAACGTCGACAGTGACTGTGAAATTAATTGACGAAGTTTTGTGACGTAGGTTCAGTTCTGTAGTGACAATGATCTCAGTGGAATATAGATCTGTTCAGTGACCGTGCCATACCTATTTTCTAGAAGTGAACTCGGTTCTTGATTTATGGGTACAATGTAATTATATCTCTCGTTACGCTGGTAAGCTGCCCGAGTTGTGTGTGATTCAGGTATTTGAAACTCATGTCCCAAGGTGAAGGTACGAAATCTGGTAAGTAGTGAAACTTAACTTGTAGAAATGTAGACCATATGGGTGGTTTTAGGTCAGAAATGCTCATATGCAAATATGTTTACATGTGTATATGTACACATATCTAATCCGTCACTTCACTTATCCAATGTTTAATCTGGTTACTTTTATTTAGAAAGTGTAATAATGTCAAATTAACAATATTGCACTGATAAGTATATCTATCCGTCCCTGCCAACGTACCCACATGCGTACATACATACATAAATACGTACGTACGCACATACATAAATACATGCATACATGCATCCATACATTCATGCATGCATACACCCATGCATGTATGTGTGCATGCATTCATACATACATGCATGCATACATACATTCCAGATATGTAAGTAGAATACACATAGGAAAACTTATATGCGATCATAAACAACATTACAACGTCAAGCTATATGGGGCATACTGTGTATATTATGTTCTAGAATCCGCTTACAACTTTACATTACAACAGTAACCAAACACTGAACATAATAGTTATCTCCCATAATTCATGTCCATATTATCTTTGGAATGTTTTGAGTCAGATTTAGATGGATTGAGTCACATAAACAATCATTTTTTAAATATAAGTAGGTAAGTTTCGTGGTTGAGAGAGTGAATACATCTCATGTCTGAGTAACGTTGCGTCACGCTCGACGCCTTGGTGTACAGAGGCTCCTTTAACAGCGTAACATTGACACACTGCTGGTGTGTGGCGATTACATGAAATTCTTCAGCTCAATTTCCTTTTCACAATGTGTTCTTTTTCCTTGAAAGAAATTAATATACAGATGTGAGGGAGGTGTCAGCGATACTGTGTGTTTGTTTTGTAAGTGTACACAAGAATGAGAGAAAGCGATGTAGAGTTGTCTATTTGAGTTGAATTCTTGCTTTTTACACTTTATTAAATAGAGACGCAATTTAGAGTACGCAAGCTTCGCCCGTCACACAATAAGTACTGTGGTGGCATTTTGCCTGTGGGCTACCTTACTTCAATGTAAATACCATTGTTGTTTATCTCAGTTATATAAAAATACACGCGCGGTTATATAAAATTAAGATAGTGTCCATCTGTAACTGGCTCCCTGGTTTAAGATCGTTGCCACCGTCTCGCCAGTCCTTTGAGATAGAAATCCTTTACTAAACAGCTCTAGATTTGTAAAGAAAAAGAGATTTTGTAATCCTTAAGGAGAGGATTTGGTTGAGTTGGTAGTGTAGGAAAGGAGAAGTGTTTTGTATGTATTATCACACAGGACGTTAAACTTGTTTCACTAACTCGGTGAGTTGTTGCAGGATTCGATATTTCTCACCACACAGGAAACAATTCTTATTTATGTTTACAGCGTTAATCTGAATAACACTTTTACAACGTACGATCTGGAGAATAGGGTAACGTATAGTCAATTCGGATGTCACACATGAGTGGAACGCATCAGTCTGTAAAATACATGCTAACCGCTTGAATGACAATTAAAGAAGTAGAATAGCTGGACATTCATGTTTTATATACCGCAAATAATACCAAAAGATTTATTTCAAAATGAAATCACAACCTCCCACATTTGGCATCTTGCTGTACAATTGCATGTTGAACAATAACATTAGAATAAATGTCGGTGCTTTATATGATACATGTGAAAACGGGTTAGTATTCACCATGCTGCCAAGAACAAAACCAAGAACAAAAAAATGTTAAACTCTCCATTTGAGGTGAAATCGGTTTTGGGTCGATCGAATGCGGGTTGTTGAATATCTGCTTTGTCAATGTATTGCAGTCAATTTCTGAGGTCTGTATATATATGACATACAAGGTGACCTAAGTGGGAATATTGTGCTTTCACTTTTCTATCTATGGATCCCTCGGTGCACGCTTTGCACATGGTGTTGCTGTCTGACTGCACACTTGCCCGTGCAACGTAAAACACCAGGTCACGGTTCGGCTTCTGTTTGTTCTACACTGGGCTCACAGTATGAGTTCAAACATTCCCAATAGATTGTATTGAAGCGATATCACAGTTTCAATATCCGTGTGTCCTTGAGTGGTGTAAGATAATATCTTGATTGGAATGTCGTAGCTCTTCATTATATATCAGACATTCGGATCTGTTGAGATTGTTTGCTGAATGGGATACATTTTGAAGTCAGTATTGATATTTGTTAGATAGTGGACTGCTTGTGAGACTAGGACATCATTTGCTAGTTAGTGTCATTTCTACTATCTTGAACAGTTTCTGCTGTTGTTGACATAGGGGTCCATCTACACTTATTGTCAAGTCTCACAAGCTATCTTTAATACTTATTTATTCCCAAACACTTATTTGAATAACTAGACATTCTACCTTTTTTAAACTGCATGTTCAGCTGAATTGATGTGAATGTCTAGGTTTCAAATGTGGTAATTTATTTGCTACGGTGTTTAACGTTTGAATTCTTATCAAGGTGAAATTAGATAAGAACGATTCCGGCTTATCAAGTAATGCAATGTCCGACCAATGAATGATTTGTAAACATATCCACGTTTTTATGATAGGTTAAGAAGGCATCCTGAGTCTCATTTACTGTTAAAAGCTGCATCATATCTGAGTTATCTTTCTCAGCAGTAACAGAAAATAATCATATCACATATGTATTCGAACGTTTGCAAAATATTGCAAATTGTTGCAATAAAAGTAAAACTAAAGCAGGTAATTGCAATTTGCTTTAGATGAGCTTGATTCTGTGCTATAGTCAGTATAACTTTAAATGTTGAGAGTTCTGGGAGATTTAAATAGGGACAAAGTCACCAGGAGTGAATTAAAACCACTCATTAAACACGCTCGACCTTAATGGCTATAACGACTACAGACGGAGAGCATTACTTTTAGAGGAACGATAAGGAGACCTAACTGACGAATGTGATGCAAGAACACGAGCTGGACGTAACAGACGGAAATACATGTAGCTTGTTTGATACTCTATTTCTGAAAAGTACAAATATTCATACCGGATGATCCGCAATTGATCCCTGAATAAAAGACAATACAGTTAAAATAGCGAGCTTGTCTAGGGTCCCTGATTTCTGCAATAGTCTTTATAACACAGGGGCTTCAGATTCTTAATTATTGAAATAGTCTGTACCTGCATGACCATTGAAACGACATGCGTTGGTTTGTGTTGCATGAACTGAGCTTTAAGAATATTATGTTGTTATCAACTTGATACTGGGTCAGTTTTAGTTTCGGATGTATGGATGGATAAATAAACAGAGAGATTCTTTACATTGTTTGGTAGATGCCAGACAAACAGTTCGATAAATTTCAAACAATGTCAACTTTTCTGTTTTACAGCACGTTGATTGAAATGTTAAATGCCTAACTACTATGTTCCAGCGTTGCTTGGGGTGTGCCCGAAAGCTGTCTGTGAGGGTTGGGGTTACATAAGACATAGTATACACCATATACACTCAAGCCCAATATAAAAATGATTTAATAATGTCAGTAGGCATATGAAGAGGAAAGTAGATAACGAAGATAGAGAAAAGGTTCAATGGAACATCTATACCCCAATAATTAACTAAACAACAACACAATGTCTGCATACAATCTTGATCACTGTTCAGTGCTGAGGTGAGAGATCGCCCCCACCCTGTATACACCCTGTTTATCTAACAGTTTGCTACCTATAATAATACTGTCAAATGTAAGGCTACCAAACAGTTGGCTGAAGTAGAAGCAAGGACTATCACTGCGATGTTAAATGATATAGATTGTTCATTTGTTACAGAGCACTATGGCATCAACCTTGACGATACTGGTGGTACTGGCAACGCTCCTGTCTCTAGGTGCTGCTCACTCCAAACAATTCCAGCTGCTCAGGAACATACTGACATCCTCCTTAGATTCAATACGACGGAACCAACAGGTGTTGAAGAGAGACATCATGTCCGATGTTCAGATAAGGTTAGTGCCTCATCTCCGACGTGAGTTAAAGGAAGAAATATTTGAGGATTTGAGGCAAGAAATCCACGCCTCTGCATCTCGCCCTAACACTGTTGAATTCACAAATGAAGTGAAAAGTGAAATAGAGAAAGACGTTCAAGACATGGTAAATGGTCGTCTTCGTGCGGATTTGCGAGAAGACATTGTAGGCCGTCTGCGACAGGAGATACAAGAGGAGGTACGGAAGGGATTAGCAAAGTTTTTAAGAACTTCCCTAAAGGAAGAACTTCTGAAAGAACTCCGAAGGGAGATGAAACAAGAGGTTCAATCAAGTATGGTGGGGTACCTAGCCGAGTCTTTGAGGGAGGATGTTATTAAAGAGGTCGAGAGCGGTGGCCCCCTTAAGGTCCAGACCAAACTGACCTCTTATCAGAGAAGGGTTCTAAAACAAAGCATGATGAAGGATGTCAAAAGCGAAATTCAGGCCGGTTTCAAAGATAGACGCCTTCACGATAAACTCAAAAAGGACATAATGCACAATATCAAACATGAAATGAACGGAGCTCACACGCACGAATCGAGCAATTTGAAAGAAGAAATAATGAAGGAAGTAAGAACTGAGCTGGCTCAGTCCCACAAAAGTACGAGCCTCCAAAGAGATTTCAAGGAAGATATAATGGATGCTGTGAGACGCGAGATTGAAAGTGTCCATCAGAGTGATAGAGAGAAGCCAGGCAGTTATCAACGAATGACAGAGTACATGGAGAGAATGCACGACAGAGTGGAGGAAAACTCTAACAAACTTCATGGCGTACCATCACAATATACAGTCCAGTCTTTGATCAAGAAGGTGCGACACTTGCAAAGAAAGGTAAAAGCTCTCGAAAATAATTTTAATAATAAGATACCGAATAAGGAACAAGAAATCAAAGAAGAAGAAGAGAATGTGATTATAATTCCAAGGGAAGATATGAATATTATCCAAGGACAAGATAAACGAGATGTTTCGAGCACTAGAACTCCTCTGACCCGTGATGTGGAGGATAAAAAGGAGGACATGGTGACAAGGCGACACATTCAAAATGTGCGAGAAAGGCAAAAAAAGGCTATGATGAACAAAAATGAAGGCCATCCTGAGAGAAAAGGGACCAGAGATTCTTTGCGGAGAAATACCCACGAGACTCCCAGACACACCGTTCGCAACGCTGTTCTGGAGCGACAAGATCCAGACACGTTGAAGGCTCCTTCTACAATTATAAAATTGGAGGAAGACACCGGCAAACATGAATCCAAAAAGCAAGGAAGCCTTGTTATTTCGACAATGGCAAAAGTGCAGGAACGATATCCTAATGTCGATCGGTTGTTGGTGGCCAAACAAAACCACAGTGATGCGTATTTTGTAGATGTGAAAACAGGGGCTCTCCACAATCTATCGTCCTCTCTAGGGAAATATGTTGGCGACATCGCGTTTGATGAAATCGGCAGAAGGATTTACTGGTCCGACTGGAGAGTAGACGCCATATTTTCCTACAGTCTCCTCGATGATGAGCAAGTGCTGATCAAGCCAAATACACTCTCATACGGCATAGAGGTGGATACTGAACGTCGAGTTGTCGTCTGCTCCGATTACTGGTCGCGGACGATATTCACCATGGACATTGACATGGCAGGTGACTCTTCCCGATCAATTCACCAGATGGTCCGGATTGACGAAGGCAATCCCATGCGAATAGCCCTCGATTCTCCCTCTAAACGCATTTATGTCAGCGTCAGCTACACGAAGATCCTGCAAATCAACTACGAAACGGGACGGATACGAACAATGGTCGAAATGCAAAGAAGTTTCATCAACAGCTTGGCTTTGAATCCCCATACCAAGACGTTATACTTCAATAGCTTTACATCAGTCATGGCGAAAAGAGTAAATCGCCGACGGAAGGAACCTGTTACCGTATTTCACATTTCCGGCAAAGAACCTTCTGATATCCTTGTTAACGAAGGTCAAGTCTACGTGGTGTACTATAACTCAGCCGACCTGGATGTTGTAAGATCAAACAAAACTGACCCGGACTTATTTAAAGAGATGCCTTTTGTGTCTGGACACTTGAGAACCTCCATGTGCTTCATCCCTGCTCATTGACTCAGTGACTATCACAGTTTTTAACAAGTTACATTTCTTGAACACTCAGACTTATTGTCTGGTGATAGCTCAACATCATGAGACCAATCTGTAAATGAAGTTTCGGTTAAATACGAAAACTTACAAATGGTGTATTCCCCATCTTTGTGCGTATACATTGAAAACCGGGGGAATGACAAGAGGACGGTGGCAGAACCGCCCAAAGTCTGTATTTTGTGTGTACCTGTTTAAAGTGCGTTTGACAAGGAATGCGGATTTCACTAAGTACTTGATGAAAAGTATACTTCATTTCCCACCAATGTATTTAGGAATGATTCCCTGCAGCTTACCTTTCGGGCAATGAGAGTTGAGGCAGACATTGAAACATTTCTCTGTTATACGTCATGGAGTATTGTTTAGAGTGCTATATTTAACACAACGAAGACTTAGATCTGAATATCCCAGAGATCTGCTACATTTTGTTATTTTCTACCTTACCAACAGAAGATGCTCAAAGTGAATCAGCTGATCTATATTTCTGTGACGCATCATGCGTTTCAATCACATGACCACGTGATAGTGTTTTCGTGAAGCACCACACGCTTCTGTCTTGTGACCACGTGGTACATTTTTTGTGAAGTTCCAGATATGTCAATTTTATGACAACGTGATACAATTAATCGGATGAAAACTTGCGGATTGTTAATGTTTACCAGACTACGCGGGGTACAAATATATTAAGTGAAGCTATAGTGTGCCCCGCGTGTGATTGATAATACGGTAATCATCGATTGCTGGCAGGGATTGGTTTGTTACTCTGCGATAAGTTGGGCCACCTCAGAGACGGTAGATGTGTTCACCCAAAATCACACTGGGTTGTTAAATTTCGATATGTTCGCCCAATTAGAGCTGGACGCTAAGACTTCCCTCTTTGAAAGGAAGAACACGTGTTTGTTTGTAGACACCTCCGTCATGGTTTACACTGACGAAGAAAACACAGATCAAGTAGGCCTACTGCTTCCAGCGTGCAGCTGGTACTACTGTTTAAAGTTGGATACGTGCTCCTGAACTCTAAAATAGGTTTGGTGCTCTCTGTGAAATAAATCACATACACTGTAAACCATACATTGTAAAAGTGTAAGCCTAATTAAATAACATCGTATTCCCTGAGTCCCGACAGATGCAAACGCATATATATTTTCGACTTTCATATAGCCAGCCTCACTACAAACCTTTCTCTGAGCGTTAACCGAAGAAAGTTCCGTCGTTTTCCGAATGCTTTCCGAATATGAGCTGAATGCATTTATTTGCAATTGTAACGTTTCCAAAGGTTTACGAATATTATCAAGATTCTGACGGAAAGTTCGGAATGCATTTGTTTTTAAATTTCTAGAATGGGATAGGAAAATAGAAAAAGCAATCAAACCGACAAGCATGCTATACCGTTTGTGCATTATTCATGGTATGAACACAATTTGTTTTTGAAAAGAAAACACTGAGTGTGACCACGTATCGAACTTTAAAAAAAAGTTCCTATTTACCTTTATGTATATAAGAACACATGTGTATGTTCGAATTAGGGATAACAGACGTTAATTATTACTATAGTACTACTCATGTATGTATCATGGTCAAGGTTTTTTAGTAGTTGGATTTCAATACTCGTCAACAAATGTCAAGCACCGAAGCACGCCACAACTGATATTTTAATAGCCAAGTGCATTATTAAATTATGTCTGTCCTAAAAACTTCCTAAGAATGTCGCATAACTGATTCCGTTTGTATTCTGTGAAACATAGACATTAGGGAATCATTTTTGACATTTTACCAAGTATATAATTTTCTGAATGCATTTGTGCATAAAGCATATAAATAATATAAGCTACGTTTGTGTCGTGTGCATAAACAGTTCACAATAATGATGATCAATTCGACATCGAACTTCATTCTATGCATGGATATTTTTGTTAACCATTATGTGCATGGATGTGGGGGTTTTAAAAGGCAAACCAACTCTTTTAAAGACTGTTACTTTGTTCATTGTAACTTTTCATTATAAAATTGAACCAAAAACTAAGATATGTTGTCTTTCTGAATACAATCATATATAGCCTACATGTAGGTGTTGCCATAAACTGTAGAATCAGTTTGGGCGTAAATGAGTATCCGTGTTCTCTTTCGAGGCGGGTAGGCAATTATGCCAGTGGTAAATTACTACCCGAGTACTCGTGAGAGTTGTCTTCCTCTGCAATTGCAGAACACAAACCAATCGGTGGATTGGAAACATTTTGAAGCATTAGTCGTGTCACCGCCTCAACAGGTGAAATGCGAGACATTAAACAGAAAAAAAACAGGACTACTAGTAATTGAGAACTAAAATTTTGAACTGATAATTTCTCTAAAGAAGTCAGATTTCCAAGCAGTTATTTGCGGTAAAATTTAGATAAATAATTTTAAAATGAAGCTAAAATGTTCGTATTTTCTTCCTTAAAACTCAGGTGATCGCATTTTTATATTTTTGCTTTCAAAATTGGCTCTCGGATCCCCGAGCTGTCTCGGTCGTCTCTTGACCTAGATGCTAGATGCTCGAGTACTCGACTACTCTACTGTATTTTACATAGAGTACTCGAGTAGTACTTTTACCACTCCTTTACGCCTTAAACTCAGCGGTTGAAGATCAAGTCTCTGATGCAGCCAGATGCCATGTCTATATGCAACGAATACATGCATACATATACATCATTTCAGCGCAGCTAGCATATATAATTCCCTCAGATACCCTCGACGCACTCGCACTCACGATAGTCGTTTTGTATGTATGGAAAATCAAAATCTGCTTAATATTGACAACCAATGAAATTTCGCATTACCTGCACGAGAGGAATTAGCAAGAGAAACAACTTTTGATACATTAAAACACATATAACGTCTTTACGTAGCCGAGTGTTAGGAGCGACGTGCCACATGATTAGATGCAATTTTTTTGTTGTGGAAGCCTCACTGCATGGTCAAAACACTGACCGCGAGACAATCATTCTGCATAGAAGTGAATGCAGTGCAGACAGACAGACAGTGCATCTGAGGCAGTCGTTGGCGGAGTCATATGCCCTGGATTTCGAGGGCGTGCAGATACAGAAACTTTACTTTAGTGTGATAATAGCGCATAAACTAGTGTTCATAAAATGACGTCTAAAGAAAAAATCTGATTTCACACTGCATTTGGCACAGAACAATGTTGAGCTCAGGATAGCGCTTTGAGCGGCTCCATATTGCCGCATACTAGCGCTCTATACATGTTTCTATGTATGTATGTATGTATGTACAAAAAAAAGAAAGAAAAAAAGACATCATTACAACCTTTACCAACTCTCTGTTCATTAACAATGTTCTTACTTTCGTGAAGTTTCATTTGGTTCGCATCATGCTGAAACAACATTCTCTTGGATACATATCTCTGAAAAGAATCAGTGTTTATTTGGCTTGTTCAGTCATCTCTGAAAATCTAAGCACCAGTTTTTTTGGACGTCAGTTAAGAGATAAAGGTGCTATTTTTTTCAATTTGAGGCATGTTAACTGAAGATTAATAACCTATTATTTTAATTTGAACTCGAACGATTTAGTGCGAGGTTTCAAATTATCAAAATAGGAGGTTACTAATCTACAGTTAATATACCTCAAATTGAAAAAAATAGCACCTTTATCTCTATTCTACCATGCTTTTATTCATTGATTTACATCGGACACTTTCGCTATGCGGAAGTTAGCAGCTGTGATGCAACTTCTCAGAATTAAATCTTAGGCAAGGGGAGATTGACTTTGAATAAAGCATATCAAAGTACTTAACTTACGATTAAAAGATATGGGTGTTCTATTGTTTCTGTATAATATGGAAAAACAACAACAAGACATTACAATTTGAATTGTACAATTGTACAACAGCTGAAACCTGTTGAACACTTCCCCGATTACGATTGAACTCGTCCGTGTGCGAAACTTCCTAGCGTCGAGCTGGTGATGTCATTCCATAGCGTTGTGATGGTATAGCCAACCGCGCGGGGTAGCAGGTTACAATTAATACATTAAGGAAAATGTTTTCCAGTGATACGGTTGCAGAATTTCTCCAAACTGCCACTACAAGTTAACTGCTTTTGATATAAATTTAAAGTTTGCCAAAAACAATTATTTAGGAAAAATATAATTTACAAACGTGAGAAAGTTCCAACCTTCCATCCACCTAATTTGCAAGCACCTAACGTTCAATTGGAATCGTCTTCAAGGGGGACCAGGTGATGTTGGTAGTCACCAAAAGACATAAAACGGGAATTATCTATAATTTCTTTTATTCTTCTACTGACCAGTCTATGATATACATGTAATATTAAAAATAACAACAGCTTCAAATTAGAAATGCACAGTTATGCAGCTCTTACAAATATCTTCCTTAACAAACAACGAAGCTTCCGTAAAAATGAACAAGTCTGGTGTCCCGCTTGAATACCGGCTTGCAGTAGAGAGCGCGTTGACGTAGCGTTCATTTTGAAAGTTTTTGCAGCGCCATTACTCAACTGGAACGAGGTATGCATGCCTTTGTGTGTTCAGTGCAAAGGACGATGAAAATGCTCAATATTTTGTTGTTATTGCGACTGAACAAGGTGGAAATCTATCCTCTCCAACTGCAAGTTAGTAATATTTTCCTTCTCGTTGAATGAAGCCTTTGAAGACTGCGCTGTGCAGTGTGCAGTAAACACCTCAGCTTAAACATCAATGACTATTTTGTAATGCGTTAAATTTGGGTTAATATATTTAAGTACTGTTGCTGAAAAAGGTAAGTAGAGCGGGGACATATGTTCGTTAACCGTATTATTTATCTGGAGATGGTATTACAAAATTATAAATATTTTGTTTTGGACGCCATGTTTGTTTACATTCCTGTCAAAGACAGTGAATTCATGCGCACACCTAATGGGATTAGGTTCGCTCTCAAATGAGAGTATATAGATTCTCATGACATTTTATCATCGTATATATTCTTGCTTGCCATGTCTCAGTCTGCTTTAGTATTTGATAACATCATCACCCTAATATGAGAAAATTAAGACTTTGGGAACACCGAACATAGCAAAAGGCACCAGTTCCCACCTAGGATAATGCAACTACGAAGTTTGGGAAGAAACATCAAACAGTTTCATCAGGGATGAGGCTAGGGATATAGAAAACTCTTAATATTTATGCATATGCGTCTATAGTCTCGTTTTCGTTGTCATGTCAAAGATTATACATAAGGCCTCGGACGTAGTCAGACATTTGATTCGGCACTACATAAGGTATCTTATGCATAACCGTTGGCATGAGAACGAAAACAAGACTATAGGCACATGTGCATAAATATAATGAGTGGTCTATCGTCTTAACAAAAGCCTGCTTAACGGCGAATGCCAGTGTAGTTTAGAGGACACTGGTCAGAAGGTCATTGTCAGTCGGTCAAGGTCAACATCTATAAAGATGACTCGTAAAGGTAAGTTTCCCCCCTAACTACGTACATACTGTAACAAGAGGATAGGTTGCGGTCAGTAAAAGAAAAACCTTCATTCAAGTTTGGCATTGGTTGTCTACATGTCATCTTACCAGCAAGTTGGAGATTCCACCGACATTGTGTAACACTCGCTATACTTTTAAAGATACACTAAGTGTCATATTCAATGTATCAAATGTGCAGATTACACCCTTCAACAATTAGAGGACAACTAAATGCTGCCGTAAATTTGCGTTTTACAAGCAAGCCCCTAAAAGCCATTCAGAAAGTTTGGGGAGTATTTCTTCTATTTTATGGAACTCGTTTGTATGACCCATATAACCAGTTAAGATACCAAACCTAGAATGTCATGCTGGGCTATATATAGACCATCTTCGTCTTGAGGTCTTCGAAACCATGATTTGAAAGGGCAGATGTTTAAAAATATAGGCTGATGCAAAATTTAGCCAAACACTAAGATTTAGCAACCTATAGCAGGGTGGCGTCAGCTTGAGGGAGAGGGCAGCCTCCCTGTCGGGGAACCTTAGCTCCCCCCCCCCCCCCCCCCCCCCCCTGAAGAATATAGAAATCCGTCGGGGAGATTATTCGGAATAATGTGTATTTTTGGTATTACGTTTATTTGAACATTTGTATCTTTGGCATCGTCTTCAGCCCCCTTGTCGGAGATCTCAGATCACCTTCCGGAGAATTCCTGGCGCCACCCCTGATCCATAGTGATATGAGACCGTATTTATATGGTATATAGATATAGGCGATATTTAATGTATATTTAGTACAGCTACAAAAACATCAAAGGACTGAGTTCATCGAAGATGGCAGGTATCCAAGATCATTGAGCAATAGCTGAGTCTACTAATGGAGTTGTCCAAGATCGCCTGATGGTGCTCGTGTCATAATATGTGTGTCTTGACCACACGTCCGATACAATTAAGAGACGTGTTGGCTCATATACAGGGTCACCATTTTAAGATTACATGGGTCGACAATCAAGGCTGGAGATTCTCAGGGGCTTGACGTCGGCCTAGTAACCCGTCACGATCGGGATTGCGAGTTTCGTCAAGACGAATGTCGATGGTATCTGATATTTCTGGGTCAGATGACAGGATCATGACATATCTCTAAAGATAAGACTAGACAGAGGTTGAACGTCTATCTGGATCTGTACCTTGAATCCACATATTATTTGATTGGCCACACCCCTCCCCTTGTCACAGCATAGATCCAATCGTAGCTACTCGTCTCTTTCGGTGATCGGGCAGAGAACTCGTATGCCTCTCGTCGTCATTTTTGATAAGACCCACCTCAGTCCAGCGCAAAGCGAGTACAAGAAGAAACTGGT
>JAUELE010258500.1:0-10492 GCA_031471655.1 Diodora aspera | reverse complement strand
CTAGCAGTCAATCAGTTACGGCTTCCTGCACATAAGTGCCACACAGGAACACGCGAAACACTCGTGTGCCACACAGGGAAATTTGACCACGAGTAATTAAAATGTCATGTGCCACAGAGGGAAGTGCCACACAGGACATAAACCAGAGCCACAACTGCCTAACTACTTCTGTCATCACCCGGATGTACATAAAATTACTTACCTCATGGAATGTAAATATCAACCACTACTTATAAAGCTATCTAAATACCTCAAAAATGGACCCCCACTTCGAATTCGGCGTTATACACGTTGCTTTATTTAATTTATAATCTTATATTACAGTTATTTTTGTTAACGTGTATAATGACAATTGTCAACCAAATGTATAATTGTAACACAATGCCACATTAGAACTGTTGCAATGGATGTTCTCTATATCACTGCGTATTGTTTTTAGAATAAAATTATGCTCTGTTCGGTATGTATAGGTCTTCTCTCAAATTATCCTTTCATTCAAGCCCCTAGATATCCGTGATTAACAATTAAATGTACAAAATTCTAAATTTGTATCATGCTTATGTAGGATGAAATATGTTTTAGTGTTCAATGGCGTTCGTGGTATTTTTTTCAAACCTTCTCATGTGTTTTGCATGTTTTCTCTTCTGTTAAAGCCTGTGGTGTTCTCGGATTGGGTCCACGCAGCCTATGCTTGTCGTAAACACAGATTAATTGTGTATCTGTTGCGTTCAATTCTCTTTCCATCAAATCTCTCTAATTTATTTCTAGGAGTGCATCATGCATGTAACCGTTCATTATAAATATGGTGGTGTAAGTCATTTTAATACATCATTGTTTTACAAACCATACTGACGTGCAAAGGAAACGATACCAAATGATTTCAGTCATTTTCCCTTACGTCTTTTTGTCATACATGTAGTTGATCAAAAGGATGCTTGTATTTTAATGAGTGTAATGTGATTGGCACCATGTCATTGATACAACTGCCTGATCTTGAAGGAATATCTCTTGTATATCCAACACAATTTATTTCAGAATCTTTTTTTTGCACGTCAGTATATTTATGAACTTATTTTCACTATAAATAAACTTTGGTTTATTGCATTTTCAAAATATGAAATAGTTGTACCACATCCATGTTCTAAACACTTTACAAACCTTTGACTGTAAATAAAATTCGCTTTGTTATTTTGCACTTTTATCGTTTCAAATCATTGTATGTACATCATTTTATTCTTTCAGGGCATTACTGTCTTGGACTAAAGTAATAAACCAATTAATATCTTTAACATCTACATCCCAACGGGCATAAAACTCATATCAACACATCTCGAAGTATTTTCTCCGAGCCTCTACAAACCACCGGTCTGCCTGAGATTTTGATGCTCTTGGCGCAGTATGGAGAAAACATCTGGTAAAATCTGACCTAGAGATAATCTAATATACACATTTATATTCAAAGAGAGCAACAATCTCCACTTCCAACTGCCAACATTGCAATGAACCATACTCCATTTACCATCGAGTCGGGCGCGGTCATAATTATATAAATTACTTAAGCTTACTATCAACTTATAACAAGAAGACATTATCGTCAATATCCCCCGCCATGCATACATGTTTCTTCTTTTTTTTTTTACATATTAGAGTGACCATAAGATAAAGGGATTTTATGTCAAAAATCCATTTTATTTTTATTTCTGGCAGTACTTCAGTATAATATTTTGCCTCTCTCTCTCTCTCTCTCTCTCGCTCTCTCCACAATATAACCTAATAGGTCTGAATGGGTCGTGCAATTCAAATTGCTGAGTTTTAGCTTTATTAGCACATCTGGTGCTGTAAATAAACCTTATTTTATCGTATTGAGTTAATTGTTCTCATAGGTAATGGGAAAGAGATGAAATGTGCCGTGGACCGTAAATAGTGCTGTCTTAATCTGTAGACGTTTTGGTACGAAACCAAAACGAACACATTTAGTTACTTTCTTCATTTTAATAATTTCACGCTTTAAGATGAATTGATTAAGTTTTAGTTCATTTCGATGTTTATATGACTAAAGAATAGTACATGTAGTGTTTAATTCTTGCATGATCCTCAAAGATGCTGGCTTCTGTAGCTCGCATTTCACTGGGGTTACACTTGTATTATTTTTACCTAGACTGACCTACGTCTCTACAAGCACTTTAATGGATCAGGACAAACGAGCAGGTTAAGTCTAGATTAGGCGTGTTTCAAGGCTGTACTGTAATATATCCTCATGGTAATAATGGTTGTCACCCCCTAGGATCACGTATTTTGGGACATAAAAGATAAGAAATATTTCTATCATGGCCTTCAAAAAGTTTTAATACATCTGGGGGTGACAACCATTATTACCACGAGTATAATTATTTACAACACGTTCAGCTCCCCATGCAATAAAATTTAGCAAGTCTAGATAAGGCCGCAGTATAGTCTGAAGATGACAGTCTCTGTGAAGATATTTTATTTGTAGATGATATTTTTAAATATTTAATAAAATCCAGCACTGCGTGCTAATACGGCACTACGCGCTGCTCAAAGCGCTTCAAGCATTATGACCCCGGTCCAACCTCGGCAACCCACTTAGGTGCACAGAAGGTTATCCACACTCCATGCCGGGTACCCATTTTCAGCTGGGTCGACTGAGACAATGTGGATTAAGTTTCTTGTCCAAGGAAACAACGCAATTATTTAAAGTTGGATACGGGGTCCAACTGAATGTTTCCCTTTCAAATACAACTTATGGAATGATAAATATACATACAATTATGTACATACCACGAATAATACACAAAAGATGTCGGTTTTACAGCCTCTTGAATACCCTTATCTATTTTGTGACCCCATGCCATTTAATAGAAAAAAGTGCATTCCGAACTTTCCGACAGAACCTTGCAAATAGTCGTAAATCTTCGGAAAAGTTACCCGTGCAAATAAATGCATTCGGCTCATATTCGAAAATCATTCGAAAATCGACGGAACATTTTTCGTTAAATCCTGAGAGAAAGGTTCGGAATGAGGCTGACTATTTGAAAGTAGAAAATAAATCTGAGTGAATGCGGCGTTATTTAGTTAGGCATACTTTTACAATGTATGATTAACAGTTTATGGTATTTATTTCACACACATAGCACCAGATCTATTGCATCGTTCGGCAGCACGTACAGTGTCCAACTTTAAAAAAATGTGACTGAAAATTTCCTCAGAGACTTGAACAAGTCTATGTTCAGATATGTCGGCTTCTGTTTTTCTCTATTGTTCCTCTATTTCTTCCCTTTATTTGCTTAAAGTATCCATCTCAATGTTATGCAATGTTATGTTATATTTGATGCAAGCGACTTCCACCTGCATCCACAATTTACTGCACCTGTTTCTAGCTTTCGCTTACTTGATTTCATGACGTTCTCACCTCATATTCTTTTCTTACCTTACACCTGAATGTTTAAGCCTCTTTTCCTCTGGAACATATTAATAAAACTGAAATGCGATATCATTTGTAATGTGAATATTCTGTACCCCCTTCGCCTTTTTATTTTGCTGCAATGGAGCAAATGCTTATTACCTTTCTTGTCACGATCTTGTCGTTTTAGGTAAGTGTTCCTCCCGCATTTAATTCTGGCATCTGTTACCAGAACATTCGCCACTCTATTGTTTTTTCTTACTTGATCTTTTGTCGTAACGGAGATAAGCTTAAATTGCAACCCACAGACAACTCTTTATAGGGCTCCCGTCACTGACAGGTCCTACAACCATTAATAAATGTCTTTAAGCACATACCTGAGTAACCAGCTGTCAAAAGACAGAATCATTATTCTGCTTCATCGTGTAACGTCTTTACATATCGTAATACAATATTACTGCATTCAAACAACATTTTGGACATCGGAGTCATCGCTGTAACATAAGTTGATAGCGGCAGTCAATAGAATTCAGCTCACGCCGAGTGATGTCTTATCTTATTCAACCTTAATTATGCATATTAGCCACAAAGCATCCTTGACATATGTTGTGTAAAACTGAAAACGAGAATGTTTAAATGCTGAATTGGAGCCGAATATGACTGTTTCAAGGGTTTTCGATGACAAACGTGATACTTTTAATGATATCACTGACATCAGCCCGAACTAAAATGATAAAAACAGGTTTAATGATAGTCTTTCAAATCCGCGGGCAATACACACGGATGTTTGTGATCTCTGAGCGGATGACAAAGAGAATTGCTTAAGCAGATGTTAAAGCTTAGAAAAAAGGTGTGAAAGCATGCGTAAACACCTGGTTGGGTTCTATTTGATGACAACTTATACCATACCGATGGTGCGTCGGATGGAAGGTTCAGACATAGAGGTGGTGAGGCAGATGGCTAGGCTGAGGTGCAAACAGGAGGAGTAACTCTTCCCGAGGTTAGGATAACACGCCGGCAAATAGATGAATACATAGTAATGCAGCGTCTAACCCAACTGCAACAATACAGTTACAAGACCTCTGGACCATTCCGTTCAGCGGTATTCTTTGACGCTAAGCACTCTGTTTATTGATACGGCGCTTATCTGAAAAGACTTTGGCCCTAATTCAGTTATCGTTATATGTTATGAATAGTCACTACCTGAAAAATTAAATACATGGCCACGATGTCCCACGGTCGTCATAATCTCCCCGAAGCTGGTTGTACGTCTTTGCTTACTTAACATTTCTGACATATGGTTCTAAAGGCACTGTAAATATTGATGATGTCTCTGTAAACGTGTAGGCAGCAGTAACAGCTTCGTGGGAGCATCAGTTCTTTTTAATTTGGGACGTCAACCTAAACACTTGAAACGTGTTATTACAGAAGGCTTTGCCCTTGAACCGGATAATTATGTGCCTTTTAACTCTGAATTACTGGATCGGGTACACAGAGACACGCCGAACAAAACAGAACAAGGCGAGAAACAAACACTTCAAGAGCTTATTCAGGAGATAGTCTTCAGCGCTGAGATCTGAATTCATTCGTACCATCGACTAACATTTTATGCTGAAACCTCAATCTGAATCTTGTATCAAAACGAAAATTACTTTGTAATTTTTCAAAACAACATTTTGCCAGGTTTCAGTGGAGCGGAACAACCATTAACAGCGAACTATAATTAATCTAAACTAAAACTAAATAGTCTATTATATTATACAAGGTGACAATACGAATTCCATCACAAGAAACTGTTGGAGTTAAATCTAATCATCACATTAATATAGTTGAACTATAAGTCCTATAATATTTAGGTATGCGAAATGATTCTTTAATAATCTCTCTCTCTACTTTATACAAAGACTGCTTTACTTCGTAGCGCTTTGAGTATGCATTATGCATGGATCTATACGCTCTATAAGTGACCCGTTACATTATTATTATTATTAAATAACATTATTATTATTATTATTATTATTATCAAAAAGCGACATTATTATTATTATTATCAAATAGCGAAAATGGCAACGCCACAGAATGGCAAAATGGTGTACGTTAATACAAATTTTAATCATTCAGAACTGCCTCGTTGTAATTGTGTGTAAGCGGAGACCGTTCCAAAGGTTGATTTAACGTATTAATTAAAAGACTAATGTCTACAATTTCAACAAAAAGCAAACTATAAGATATCCCTTGCCTTGTTGTCTGACAAATTAGTGTAAAACCTTCTAAAATATCATCTATAAATCTTGATAGGGTAAAGCAGGTATTAGTTTTAATTCAATCTGTCAAACTTCCACTGACACCATCGTTGGTTGAGACGCGTGGATAATAGCTCAGTATAAATTGACGGAGTATAAATTTCTCACCGGCTTCTAGTGTCAAAATATTCTGATAGGGCTTTAACTATAGAAAACCTAGACGTACTAGATGCGGTGTCACAAATTCTATATATAGTTAAGGAAATTAAAGGGTTTTTTTTAAAAATGGAGTATGTTTTACGAGTTTATTAATATGTTTGCTTGTCTGTCATCCAGACCCTGAAGTTTTATTGTAACAGAGACAAGTATACGGTCTACATATTTTCCCAGTCTAGATAGCTTCAGCTTCAGGTCTCTCTGAGATCTTATTTATTTTATTACAAATGTATATCGTTTCAATTTAATTCAAAAAATGGAAATATTGATCTTACTATTAGTCTAATATGTTTGGTAACAGTGTCAAATACGGCAACTCAGTCAAATGGTAAATAAATGCAGGTATAAAGAGCCGTTTCGAAAACATTATATAACTTTCACCCCTAGTGGAAGCTGTATTCATTTTCGCGGGTACTGTTTTACAGTTCATATTTTACTTGATTAAAGATTGCAAAGAGAACCTGAATAAGGCTATACTGAAATAAATGTTTTAAAACAACAAGACAGCAACACTTCTTGATAGAAGATAGAAAAATATCCGTTTTCAATTTAAAATCCCGAAAATGAACACTCTAGCCTCGCGCCCCCTTAAATGCCAGCTCGCACCCCTTAGGAGGTGAGAACATCCCTTGTGGGGAACTTTTGGTATAAAATATGAACATTTCAATAAAGATTTAGACATAACAATCTGACTTAAATAGAGAAAATCTCAGAAAACATAAAATAAAATATCAAGTACAACTGTATTATAATTATGACTACTTTATCATGTTATAAGTAATGATGCACGTACAAGATATACTGGCGTGCAAAAGAAACGATACCAAGATATACTGAGAGACTTCGCAGAAACGTTGGACATACAAGATATATCCGATTAAGATTAGGAAGTTTCATCAATGCCAATCAAATTACACTTATTGAAATTCAAGCATCCTTTTTAATATTATGACATAAAGACGTAAGATAAATAATTAAAATCACTTAGTATCATTTTTTTTGCACGTCAGTATATATCGGCATAATATTCTATCGTGTTACCAGAATTGAACACTAAGCTTTAAGAAAACATCTTCAATCACACAAGATAGTGTGTAGAAGAATGTATACATTGCCTACGCACCATATGCTCTGAACATTACGCTATGCATGATTATTCGCTGTACACTGGAAATATAACAGAGAAATGAATATGTCTGTGGATTTACGATGTAATTATAAAGGACTAGTATATAAAAGGAGCAAGTTCTACACAAATAATTAGGGTTTAAAATCACGGAAAATGACAGTAATGATGGTGGTTATTTATTCAAATGTTTAATGCTCCGTAATTCATGTAATCCGGTTTATACAAACTACCCGATCATAACCCTACAGTTCCGGTCACGCGTCGCTCCACGTGAAGCTCGTGATAGGGCCTCCTGGCACGCGGCAGTTCCCTGTCAATAACTGTTAAAAAGGGCGGAACAAATGGAGTTACCTGTCAGAACTCTTTAGGGGTCTTTATAATTTATCACTCACTGCCGCATAATCATTGGCTGGTGAACCCGATGAATTTACTTATGGGTGGGATTATCTTAAAACCGCTATTACAAAGAATAAATATATTCCGTACTTAAGGCAAGGCCCAAACGCCTACCCGCCTCGCCACGTGGCTAGGAGTACCTCGGTGCGACCTGCACGCGCCATATTCTGTTCGCACGTGCCTGCATTACAAGACAGTCAAAAGAACAATGGATGAAGAACTACTGTCCCTCAAGGAGCGAAGGTCAGGAGACCTGATGACCATTCCTGGACCTTCCCTTGACTCTATATTCTCATTTGCTGCAGATTTTTCTGAATTTGAAATGGGCTCCAGATCCAGTGTGGACATTCCTTACTCCGATAGTGACTGCACGCCATGTACTCCCTTAACGCCGTTGGGACGGCGTCACACTCACTTCACCTTCCCAGATACAAATCAAATAAAGCCATACCCTGGTTGCGAACTTCATCTCCAGACTTCACCTGGTAAACAAGAAACCAAGCGCTGCTCTTCTACAGCCAAGAAAAGGCATCGGATGCCAACACCGGTGACAAAGGAAATACAAAAGAATCGAAGACTTGCCGCCAACGCTAGGGAACGTAAAAGAATGGAAAGTTTAAATGTTGCCTTTGATAAACTTCGTAATGTAGTGCCTTCTATTGGTGACGATACACAACTCTCAAAATACGAGACACTTCAAATGGCTCAAACGTACATCCAAGCATTACAGGATCTTCTTGACAAGGATGACGATTCGTAGTTCATGGAATTGTTTGTTTTTTTCCAATTCCAGTACCATGCTTTCATGTGACATTTGACTTCCAACGTGTGAAAACAATCAAATAATGTAATCAACTATTTATTTTCTTACAGTATCAAGGATTGTGCTCAATGTTTGTATGTAAGTAAGCATTCCATTTCATCATTGTACAGTCATAAGTTGTTGCTACATCTTATTGTTATATAAATTTCACTTAAACGATTTGAATTTCATCTGTTATCTATTATAAAACTCGCGTAATATCAGCTTTTGAGCGTTTTAAAATATACTGACGTCCAAAAGAAAGTATACCAAATGATTTCAATTATTTTCCCTAACGTCTTTATGCCATAGTTGATCAAGAGGATGCTTGGATTTCGGTGAGTCTAATTTGATTGACATCCTTTCATCGATAAACATTCCAAGTCTTAAAGGGTATCTTTTGGACGTTAGTATAGATATCTTATAAATGATAATGCAGAAACGTACCATCAATTCACAAATTGTTTCTGGAATTTACAACACGGTCTGTTCATTACACGAGGGATGATTTCACCATCAGAGGAAAGCTGAGTGATATGTTGCGGTGAAGTTTGTAAGCTGCAGCTTGTACTGACGAACCTAGCGTTTTGCCCTGATCAAACAGTACAGGTCGTCTTCTGTGTTAACTGCTCTCGAACACATGTCGAGCTCTTTCCATCACGATTCGAACCTCGGAGATAATAGTTAAATACTCTTCCTTTTAAGTCTAAAGTTTGCATTTCTGTATCGCTGGTTGTAGATAATGGGGATGCTCAGTTTCACTCTATTGCTCTGGCATGTTCGTCATCTAACTGTGACGCGCTCTGTCAATAAGCGGACAACACACTCGATTGAGAATGCGTTACATGGTTAACCTGCTTCGAATGCGACCTGCATATGTGTCGATTCAAAACAGATTATACTGGAGATGTGTTTCATGTACGATTCGTCAACTTTGCCATGCGCACAAGCAGAAATGTTCATTCATGCTTAGGTATTTCCCAAGGTGACGTAAGAAATTGACGTCAAATCGGGATTTCCAGTGCGTATCGGTTGTGCGCATGCGTCAAAATTGGCTCCCAGACCAATCCATTCGTATGTATGCATTCCTATTGTAGTATACTCATTGTCAAAAACAGTCGAATCTGCTTTAGCTTGCAGTATTTCTACAAAATCGAATTATACGGAAAACGCATACGTGAATACGCATGTGCAGTCTAGTGTGTTTCCGTTTTAGAGATTATCATGAGGGATGATCGACTGCATGAAACCTTGCCATGTACAGGAACCTCCTTTCATATAGCCCAAGGTTACAAGAAAACTGATATTCTGAAACTTTGCAATAAATCGCAAGCACAGATGATATCCTTGCAGTTCTTGCAAAGTGTTGGTGTTGCATACGGATTAGACCGAACTGGTCGCCACACCCGAAATGTCACCGCTAATCTGTGACGGTGACTTGTTCAGTTTGGCAACCAGTTGACGATTCGTAGAAAGCAGAAAACAACCACCATTCACTTTCGATGTTATTGAGACAATGTTTCACTTGTAACCAAATTAACTTGTATGTTCTATTTTGTAGCATACGATCTTTAGTGCGCTGTCTATTGACGATAGTGGACGTACTACCGCAGACATTTATTGTTTAGGACTAGTCAACTTTGATTTAATATCATTCCTCAAAACAACAAAGCAAGACGACTTTAATAATTATGAATATGAATACCGAATGTACACCTAATTCACAAACGAACATAAGATAAGAAGTATTAATAGTATAGAACGAACTGTATTCTTCTATATTTCCTCCTGCACTAAAAACTGGCTCACCACCTCACCTCTGAGACGCTGGCAATGCCAGTGGTGTTACCTTGGGCAAGTGGCTTTGCTCGTAAAATTGCTTCAGTCGACCCAGCTGAAACTGGGTACTGGTCCTCCATTAGGAGTGTTGTTGACCTTGAGAAGGCTATACAAGCCTGGATTTAGCGCTATACAAAAATGTGGATCAAACATATGGCGACCAGTTCGGTGTACCCATTACCCCTTTCATACAGATATCTGCTGCTAAAGAAACTTAGTTTCACAAGCAGTCGTAAAATCTTTGGCAAGTCATTGGTATTAATATTCGTACAATAAGTGTATGTACTTTTAAATTGAAAAAAGATCGTAATAATGAGATAGTGGGTAAAGTCCCATATACAGGCCCCGCTCTTTGTGGGGGGGGGGGGGCGAGGGGGGGACACAGGGGACACATTGAAAATTGTTTCGCCTTAGCTTTAAACTAAAGACAGTAAGATTGGCACGTG
>JAUELE010258489.1:0-10493 GCA_031471655.1 Diodora aspera | reverse complement strand
CTTACCTTTATTTCTATATGCTACATGAATCTAAATCTACTATGTTGCAGTTTAACAGAACACAGTTAGAACTAGACAACGCACGTCGTCCATATAGCATGAGTTTATAGGTAGTATGGACGACGTAAGTCGTTCAACAACAGCAGTCAAAGGGTTAATGAAACATTTCAGTTTAAAGTTTCCAAAACATTTGTTTTCGTAGTTTGAATATTTTGACAAACAGTAACACCACAGATAGATTTGGGCAACCCTATGAACATTTGATAGTTTTTATCACTTCAAATATTTTTAAAAACTAATTTGAAACATTTTGATATTATGTCACACATATATGCTGACGTTTCTTCGATATGACGTGTGTTGATTCCATTATCTCTGCTGAATCATGATACTGTGACCATATATAACTATTTATACGTAACAATCCAAATTGTCAAGAACCAGTATCTCAGTTATTATGTGTGGTGTTGGACTGTCGTATTCAGTTGAAGGGAAATATAGATCAGCAACATTACAAGCAAAACCTGGAATGTTGTCTGTGCCGTTACCTATTCAGTTTGTCATGTTACCGTGGATGTCTACTGCCACCAAGAATTGTTTGTTGAATAAAATTAAGTTGACATTAAATTGCTAAATGTATTAAGACAACACACCTAAGATTTGATTAAGCATATAATTAACAGGTTTTATATTAAAAAATATACTTTTATTTGTTCAACGTTTAGAGTATGCTCTTTTCGTCATGTAAGCATGAATTCTAAAATACTGAACTTTATATATGTATTGAATAATTAACTGTATTGAATCCTGAATAGTTTGCTTTTGTTTAATAAAACAATCGCAAAATGAATCTTGGTTTTGCGATTTTTGGTTCAAGCAAAACGTAACACTTTTCAGAATGATCCATGTACGAATTGATTGTATCAATTCAGTCTTTAAAGATAGAGAGTGAGAGAGAGAGAGAGAGAGAGAAAGGGAGAAATAGAGCGACAGTTGGAGAGAGATAGAGAGAGAGAGAGAGAGAGAGAGAGAGAGAGAGAGAGAGAGAGAGAGTGAGAGAGAGTGTATTCTGTGTATTTTCTCCTTGTACAATCCGAATAACTCTCTCTGTACATGTACATTGCATACAGGCACTATATACTAGTATTCACCTTCTTTAATTTTAGTCACACTCTTTAATATGCGCCCTAACTCTGTGTACACAAATAATTCTTTTGTGCGCGCACAGTAATTACAAACATATTCTTTATAAATTCCTATTTGTTTACTCTCCTTATTCAATACATAAACTTCCTAAACTTACTTTCTCCCTCCTACAATGCGATTAGGCTACTAGTGCTGTTATTACCCACTGTCTGAACACGGGGGATATACAGCTAGGGGACAGTAGTGCAGTTATTACCCACTGCTTTGACACGGGGGATATACAGCCAGGGAACAGTAGTGCATGCATTACCCACTGCCTAGACACGGGGGATATACAGCCAGGGAACAGTAGTGCATGCATTACCCACTGCTTGGACACGGTAGATATGCAGCCAGGGAACAGTAGTGCATGCATTGCCCACTGCTTGGACACGGGGGATATACAGCTAGGGAACAGTAGTGCAGTTATTACCCACTGCTTGGACACGAGAGATATACAGCCAGGGAACAGTAGTGCATGCATTACCCACTGCTTGGACACAGGGGATATACAGCCAGGGAACATTAGTGCAGTTATTACCCACTGCTTGGACACGGGGGATATAAAGCCAGGTAACATTAGTGCATGCATTGCCCACTGCCTGGACACGGGAGATATACAGCCAGGGAACAATAGTGCATGCATTACCCACTGCTTGGACACGGGGGAAATACAGCCAGGGAACATTAGTGCATGCATTACCCACTGCTTTGACACGGGGGATATACAGCCAGGAAACATTAGTGCATGCATTGCACACTGCTTGGACGCGGGGGATATACAGCCAGGGAAAATTAGTGCATGCATTGCCCACTGCTTGGACACGGGGGATATACAGCCAGGGAACATTAGTGCAGTTATTGCCCCCTGCTTGGACACGGGGGATATACAGCCAGGGAACAGGAGTGCAGTTATTACCCACTGCTTGGACACGGGGAATACAGCCAGGGAACAGTAGTTCAGTTATTACCAACTGCTGGGACACGGGGAATATACAGCCAGGGAACAGTATGCCAAGTGTAAACGCGTTTTGATTCTGCTGGTTGTAATAATAATATCTTTTCCTCAAACATTGTAGTCTAGGATCTAGCTCCAATCATGTTTTAACAAATGATACACATAATAATGCTGTCGGTTGTCAACCATTTCATTGATGTTTTCAGTTTATCTTTCCGGGTTTTTTGGGAGTTCTTGCAAGCGTGTCTAACAACAAATGCCTGGTGAGTCATATTGAATAGTACGTAATAGACGTAATGGTCTCTTTGAACATATTTGTGTTCATTTTAGAAACATTAATGATAGCAACAGCCGTTTTACGTCGGCTCCGCGCTCCTCCCACAAGATTAATGCAATATCTTTGCCATTGTAAATTTATTGATATCATTGTATGCTTGTGTATATTTGTTTGTTCTTCTGCAATTATACTTTAACGCTCTTGATGAGTCCAATATGAATGTCTCGCCATCGCGGACTATGCTTGTTTGTTGCAATAGGCAAGCACAGGCGCTCAGTGACTATGTCGAGCAAGAGGATTGATGCAGTCACCGATTGTCTGTTGAGGAAAGCTCTCAGCACCTATGTCGAGCAAAAGGATTGATGCAGTCACCGAGTGTCTGTGGAGATGAGCTCTCAGCACCTATGGTGAGCAAGAGGATTGATGCAGTCACCGAGTGGATGTGGAGATAAGCTCTCAGCACCTATGGCGAACAAGAGGATTGATGCAGTCACCAACCATCTGTAGAGGAAAGTTCTCAGCACACGTGGTGAGCAAGAGGATTGATGCCGTCACCGAGCCCCTGTGGAGGAAAGCAGGAAAGCTCTCAACAACCATGGTGAGGAAGAGGATTGATGCTGTGGATGAAGGCTCTCAGCTGCAATCGTGAGCAAGAGGTTTGATGCAGTGCAGGAAAGTTGTCAGCACTCATAGTGAGCAAGTGGATTGATGCGGTCCAGGAAAGCTCTCAGCACGAATGGTGAGCAAGAGGATTGATGCTGTGCAGGAAAGCTCTCAGCACTCATCGTGAGCAGGAAAATTAATGCGGTGACACCTGCAATCCTTGACTGGTATTTTCGAACCAACACTTTGCTGTGCTCAGTCATCAGTCATCACTGTGTATATCAATATTTGCTACTACAGAAATGGTCTGCTCTACCAAGATTTAAATAACAATTTCGATGTGTTTAAACTCGAATGACGTTTTTTCATATTTTGTTCCATATTTTATTTTCCAGCACATAACCACAATGGTGTTCAGTATCATAACTCTTGCGGTTTGGGGTATTGTCTTCGTCCTTGCAGGCTTGTCCATAGGCATATACTTCCCTAATCCTTCTACTATGTGTTCTATGTAAGTGTTTCAGCTTATATTTAAATCTTGATTTTTGTTCTATATAATTTCAAATGGCAAAAATACCATTGCCCATTTGTTTGTAGTGCCATGAACCGAATATGACGCATTTAAAGAGACGCGTCAGAGACGAGTACATAAGTAGACGCAGAGCTACATGCAGGCCAAAGAAACGGTGGAATATTAAAGATACCCAGATAAATCCTGGGATCGAAAGAGCTATCAAAATAAAGGTAACGACATAGACAAGCAGTAAACTAACAAACCAAAATAAGAAAATATATAAACAGACAGAACTGTGATATGTATTAATCTAACATAGGCCCATGTGTTCTACCAAACATAAGCACAGATACACCGAAACCCACACACAGACAGACATCAAGCAATTGTCCACATAGAAACATAACAACAAAAGCAACTCAGGTGTATGACAAAAGTTACAAATGTCTGTTTCAGATCTAGAGTTGATGCCACAACTTGTGCTGCATATACATCACTGTATGCAATGTTCATTTCATTGGTGGTGTTCGACATCTTCAGCTGGATAATGGCTTTAGTTGGGACCGTGCTCTCTGGAAATACTGTTTGCAGTAGACAGGTATGTACCAAGCTTGTGCTCTCGGCATTTAAACTTGAATCAGAGTTCCACTGATGAATACTATATATTATATCACTTCATTCTTAAAATCATTTTACACTAGTTATATATCTGCATCAACAACTGATCAAAGCAATTTGCCGATACCCCCCCCCCCCCCCCGAAAGAATATGGCATTCATATCAAAGCAATACAGTGGTGGCCCATGAAGATTAATGTTGAGTCGATGACGCAGTATCTGATGTAGTTGCTCACTCTTACTGATCTAACTGTGTATGCTTTACCTGTTCTTGTCACCTATGAATGGCTTTTCACAGTACATAGTATAGCTATTTTGGGGTCAAATCTGTGTTTGCGAAAGAGGGACTCACTTGCTCCTGGTTATTCATCGTAGTAGTTCTTTGTTTCAGACTCCAATCCAAGCGATCAGGCTCACACCTTTTACAGTTCAACCCACATATGCTCGATTCGACGCCAACAAATGCTAAAGCAGCTGACATGAACAGAACCAATATTTTTGTCGCTTTATGCAACATCTCTTCCAGCTTGCATGAGTGAAAGGATTATGGTTATTTTATGCTTATGTTACTGGTTTCCAGTTTTGAATACAGTTACTAGTATTTGTCTTGCTCTTAACTTCATTATACTTTAAGTTACTTGGCCTCTTCGCCTGCTGTTCATAAACACGTCAGAAGTTAGAAGTTGGAGGATGACTTCTAGGGTTGTTATTCAAGTTGTGCGAACTTGTCTGATTATCTGCGCCTCGTTCTGCTACATTGGTCATCCCTTCCACAAAGCAAATAATATCTACTTACAAATCTTGAAATTGTTCTAAGATTGACATGTGGAACAGAAATACCTTTTTGGGACACCGTTTTAAAATAGGCGAAGTAGCTAAGATTGAAAATGACTTTCTGGAACGTGGCTCTGTCCATTTCGGGAACTGCAATGCGGAAAATGTGCCATTTCTTGAACTTTTATTCAATGTTTATCAAAATGGAAATATACTGCTTTCACTTGTATCTTATCCTATCTTGTATTTCGTTTTGCTTAGACGTTGACGTTGTATTACGTATCGTTGATCTGGCAGCTCAACCACCGCATGGTGTAAATATACTTCCTCATGTGGGGCAGGACACCTGAAATGTTAATGCGACAGTTACGTTTTGTGTTATTCCCACGTTTAACAAAGGTGCATTGTTTTTACCCACCAAAACAAATGTTACCGCTATGACAGGCAAACAGTTTGAGTTTCAATAAACATACATCATAATATAATATTGTATACAGCAATGTATTACAAGCATGATTAGAAGGAACAGTCCATTTTTCATTGTGTAAGGCAGATGTTGGCGTTCAGTTAAATGTATTTATACTGCATCAAATTAACTGGGAATTGTAAGCACTGAATAACTCCACTTTACCATCTGAACGAATCATTGAAAACACTTCAGGAACACTAAACTTGAAACTAATTTAATGTTCAACTGAAAACTAGTCAGCGCTTCTTGCAAACACTATTACTTTGAAGTTTGAAATTTTAATATCAAATGGACACAATCCACTTAGCCCTTAAACTTTCATCTTATAACCAGCTGCATCAAATAACAAGTTATTTTCAGATGGGTGTCTACGTTCAGTGTTCACAGGGGCACAGTAGCTGTTATTACTGAAGCAACTTTGTAAACTGTATTAGTGTTGTAATCATATTGTAACACGAGCTGGGGTGATAATAAATCTAGTGGGTCAAAAACTACATGAAACGGTGTGTGTGGTTTTCATTGTTATTATGCCTTGAGTTGACATGGACTACTGGAGTCGATACGTCCATAACACGCGTGTCGTAACCTGACACTGAATAAACACGATGTGCAGAACTGAGATTTCGGAACTAACACTCTTGGCAAGGCGCAGAGAGACGTTAAACATTATACCTTGTCACTGCAAAACAAAGTGGTAATACATACATTAGTGTTCAAGCTGTGAGATTACGATGTTTGGGACCGGGGTGAAAGGTCAATTGTTACCTTGTTTCAGTTACGTGAGTAGATACCTGGCATAGGAATCGCTCGAAAAGTTAGCCACTCGTTACAAAGCTTATAATCATGATGTTCTTCCTTAGTGGAAGATTTTGCCTGAAATCACGACTTTCTCGTGTCGCTTTACAGTTCAAACGCTTCATAGTTTGCGTTCTGAAAACACGTGGCTGGGACAATTCCTTACAATTTCCAATAATAAAATCAATACGTTCAGTACATCAAAACGCCAACAAAATACCTGCGAGTTAAACTGTTGCAGACATTGTCCGTTTCGCATACACGAAACATTAGCAGTTTGTTATATACTCTTCAAAAAGACAGTAGGAGATATTGAAATTACAAGGTCAATAACAAACTAAAGACAATAACAATTGGACCCAAACTCATTTTATCTTTACAGAAAAGGAATTGAGTAAACAATTCACCCGGTATTTATGTCATTACCTAAGAAACTGAAATTGAAGGTTGACATATTTAGGTCAATAGTGCGTAATGCCTTCGTTATTGGCCAAACACTCATTGATTCGTTGAGGCATCATGCGTATGAGTCTACCTATGGTAGTTTGATGCAGTCTGTCCCATTCTTCCAACATCCCCTGGCCAAATTCATCTTGCGCGGCTGATGACCTTTCACGGTTGATGACCTTTAACGTTGACGCACACGTCGGCCCAAGATGTCCCAGACATGTTCAATAGGGGAAAGGTCAAGGCGCATTGCTGGCCAGGACATCCTATGGATATTGTGCCGTTGGAGGTAGTTATTGACTATTCTTGCACGGTGAGCACGGGCGTTGTCGTCCTGAAAGACAAAACGGGGCCCCTCACGCAAACGGGATAGTATGTTGTCCCGATAGTACTTGCCAGTGAATCTTCCTTGCACGATATGGAGTGGGGTTCGGTTTGTCACAGTGATCGCACCCTGCACCATAACAGATCCACCACTAAATCTGCCATGCTGGCTCAGGTTGACATTGGCATTACTTTCGTTACGACATCGCCATGCAGATGCGACCACGCCTATCAAGGAAGTCTAAAGTGTACCGGGACTCATCTGAGAACAGTGCACGTGACTAGCGACGATTTCCCCAGTTCTTGTGGTGTGTACACAATTCGCGTCTCTTGGAAATAGCGGCACTATACAAGGCCGTCTAGCATGAAGATGGGCATCGTGTTGAGGATTTCTAATCGTCTGACCTTTCACGCGGACGCCAGTAGCCTGGTGAGATCGATGTCTCAGAGCCTGGGTACGAATCAACCTATCTTGGGCTCTTGTTGTTGACCGTGGACGCCCTGAACGACGTCTATCAACAACATTATGGGTTTTGTGATACCTGCTTCACAATCTGCTTATCACAGACTGGGAAACATTGAAGAAATAATCAACCTCGGACTGATGGCTGCCAGTTTCAAGCATACCAATTGCTCCTAGACGTTCAGCACGCTGGAGACGTCGCATTGCTAAAAGACAATCAAAGATGTCTCAGATAAACAAAATCAACAAAGAATTACAGTCAGAAGCTATGAGAATGAAATAAGTCTCGATCACAATTACAAGGGAGCTGATGACTTTTCTGTAACGTGTCAAATTCGAATATGCACCCCGGTCACGTGCTGCACGTGAGCACCATTGACTGCGTTACAAGGCAATTCATGTGTTAACCTTGAAATTCAAATATCCCCTGTATATCGATGGGTTAATGCGACATGGGGTTTAGTGCAATTTTATGGTCGTTCTGTTATGAAAAAACACCGTTTATTAATTGTTCTAGCAAAACCAAGCCATAAGAGTCTAACGCCTTGTTGCATTAAGCCATCGATGTGGTGCCCTGCCTTTTAACTGAATAGAAAATTAATAAATTTCGGAGAATAATTTTCTTTGCCGTCAGATAAAATACAACAATGCAATCCAAGTATACACTTGCTACTTGTTATTATCACTCCCTACAAGGAGTTCTATATTGTCATGTTAACAGTTGTATGGCAACAATATCATGGTGAAACGTCATGGATCTTTGATCCTGTAGATAATGTATGGTATTTAGCTAAAATCTGACTTTCTTTCTTTTCTTTTGAGCATCACACTTGAATTCCAAAATCAAAAACGACTCAATTTTTCTAAATGGGTCTATTCCAAACCTTTATTGGGTATATGAATTAGAACTTATTTAGATCTGATTTAGAACTGACCTCTGACATGTGCACTATAGGTTTTACTCCCAGCCCTGACGTTAAAGTTTATTTGATACGTATCTGGCATCTGACACATGTACTATTGGTTTTAACCCTGGCCCTGGGTTTAAAGTATATTTGATACGTATCTGGCCTCTGACATGTGTACTTTAGGTTTTAGCCCTGGCCCTGGGTTTGAAGTATATTTGATAGGTATCTGGCCTCTGGCATGTGTACCATAGGTTTAAGCCCTGGCCCTGGGTTTAAAGTTTATTTGATACGTATCTGGCCTCTGACATGTGTACTTTAGATTTTAGCCCTGGCCCTGGGGTTAACGTATATTTGATACGTATCTGGCCTATGACATGTGCACTATAGGTTGTACTCCTGGACCCGGGGTTAAAGATTATTTGATGTGTATCTGACCTCTGACATGTGTACTATAGGTTTTACTCCTGGCCCTGGTGCTAAGGTATAATTATTTGATACCTTTTGGTTATCGCTTTTGCCGTAAGTAAAAATGTCCCAACTGACCACACGTTTGGAAACAGAGGTCGTCGGACAAGCCCCTCCCCTCCCTCCCCCGGACAATTGGGGGATGTTATCTATTTTGGGGGTGGCAGTTCCCCGGGGTTTATTGTCGGGGGGGGGGGCTATTGTCTATACCCTTTGAGTAGAACAGAGTGTTCTCAACACTGTTCCATCTAACCCATGTGGTGGTGACTGACGTGGTTGTTTCCACTTTCCTGTACGTCTGGTTACTCGATGTGTATTACAAACACACGACTGAAAGACGTAACGTACTCGGCCCGTATGCAAGAACTGGTAGTGGTAGTAGCGAACGTCGGAAGTAGGCGCTCATGCATCCCGTAGAGCTCAACGTATGAATTATTTCCGACGTTGTCACTTACTTCCGCGCTACGGGCTTACTACTAGCTTATGCATGCGGGCCCTGGTTAGCAATGTGCCAGCCTTGGCAGTTCAGAGTTAGTAGCCCTCTCGGACACCTGTCATTGAAACCTGAGACTGAATCCTGACAGCGACATGTTGAAGGTCACACAGTAGTGATATAGCTGAAAGATTGCCGCAAACCACGTAAAATCCCAAATCACTCACGCATGATTGACAGATGTTTTATTCTGAGTTTACTGTTACAGATGTTATTCCTTTGTCGGTAAATCATTTACCTTCGGGCCGCAGGAAATTTCTCCCTGCCTTAGAAAGGTGTGTTGGACTCTGTGAATACTTAAAACTGGATCACCGTGTTTCTTTTTACTTTTGTAAAATGCCTTACATTTGATGAAAAAATATCATTTAAGAGAAACGTTTTGTCAGTAACATATTGATCTTTGAGCTAGAGTTCAAATCAGCAATACTAGCATGTTGAAATTTATTTAACACGTCACCGCGGTTTTCTATAAACAGCTATCGTAGACTGGACATTTGTCTGTCTTCATCTAAGAAGACGGAATTGTTTTCAATCTTATACATTAACTGAACAAAGTTTCGTTGCATCCTTATAAGATGTTTCGATGGATTAAGTTTTTTTCTTTGCGCAAGTATCACGCCTCTTCGTCGTTCATCGTTTATTGTTCAACGACGAAAAAATAAACTCATATTAAGTGACAGAGCCTGTGACACGGGTCGTTTATCGTTCATCGTTCAACGGTAGCTTTCATCGTTCATCTTTCGTGAAATGGGAAATGTCATTCTTTGTCGCTCAACGATGAACGATTTAGTGTTTAGTTACCTCCCCTGTGTAGTTTACAGCCAAGTACCGGGGTTCGAATCTGGGACTAATCCTTACGAAAACCTTGAAATAATTTTGTCTAAACTTTGTGATCATCTTTTTCTAATTTTCCAATGTACTACCCAGAAATATACTTTTTTCAAAGAAATTCGCGCGTTTAGTATTTTAGAACACCGGTGATAAGGTTTTCATACGGTGTCATCAGGAATTCGAACCCCCTGTGGCATAACGGCAACCCATATTTTTACAGAAACATAAGGAATGTGTAATTACATAGCAATATCTTAATTTTTCTATCAACTTCATATCTAGATGTGCACATTTATGAGTGTCTTACAAGTGTCACATCGTGTGCTAATTCTTCTAAATAATTCTTGTTTTGGCCGTTAATTGTTTAGAG
>JAUELE010258478.1:0-10493 GCA_031471655.1 Diodora aspera | reverse complement strand
CTGCCAGTTTCAAGCATACCAATTGCTCGTAGACGTTCAGCACGTTGGAGACGTCGCATTGAGAAAAAACAATCAAAAAATGTTTTAGATAACCAAAATCAACACAGGATTACAGTCAAAAGCTATCAGAATGAAAGAAATCTCGATCACCAGGGTGTAGATGACCTTTCTCTAAAGTGTCAAATTCGGCCACGAATATGCACCCCGGTCACGTCTTCGGGATTCCCACGTGCTCACCATTGGCTGCGTTTTAGTGCTCTGTTGTAGAGCAATTCATGTTATCTGCATTGCAGTTGGTGATTGTATCCAAAACAAATCATTATTTTTTTATTTACCCTGAAATTCCAATATCCCCTACTTGTTTTGAAGTGTGTATATGCATGTATGTATTATGGTAAAGTGGTAGAAATGCGCCCAAATGAACATGTTATGGTGTTTTAGTACCTTTGACGTCACATGCATGTGTACCCTCATCAAAGTCTCATTTCCTAATTCGGGACTAATACGCAGGCATATGTATGTGGTCTTACTTTGCAATTTGGATCCAAGTAAATTCATGTGGAATTTATATCAATGGAATATGCACGATAATGTACACTTATAATCCTAAAATAAATCTATCGATGAAGCTCTTAAATATCTGTAAATATGTCATTCATACATTATTCAGTTTATGTTAGAAGCTATGAAACTATATGAAACAGATACAAGTATCTGTATTGCTGAGGCAAGATCAAAAGAAGATGGTGTTCAGAAGGTACCTGGATGTTGTGCTGCTTCTGGCTGCGTCCCAGATACTCATGGTGCTGCCCTGGACTTGGACTGGTCTCAGAATGTGTCAACAGCTGTGTCTGACCACAGGCCAGTGTCTGGAGATGTGTTATCAAACACGTACTTTACATTGCATCTTGCACGACAAGGAAAACACACAGAGACAACATTGTCATGGACACCTCACCACAATTGATCGTCTTGTTCGGAATAATGACTTCGGGAACTTATCCAAGGGATCCTGTTTAGGTGGAAGAGATAACAACCCTGTTTCTAGTTTTCAGGTGACTAAGAAGTAAAGATAAGTAAAATATGAATGTCATTGCACACTTGCTCACCAAATTGTACAATATTTGTTATTTTATAACGAGCAAACACTACTGGTAAGGTGCATAAGGTTAATCTGTTATTAATAGTATCTTTAAACAAATTTCATTGAAGAGGCAGGTAAAGTCAATAGATTCATTCATCTGTTTGGGAGGATAAGTTGACAACTGTGTACATACCGAACAGCAGAAGTAAGGCGAAACGGGATTCAGAATGGCACGCTTTGATATACATGTATATGAAACCGATTTGTTAGTAGGAACACCAGTCTGTCTGACATACAAACTCCGAAATCATTGCTAGCATTTTTATCAAAATTATGAAACTTGTACTGCTCAGTCCACTGTTGTTATTTGAACTAAACATAAACTGACGATCAAAAGAAACTATACCGAAGTACTTGTTGAGAAATAAGAGAAATGTACGTCGCTGGAAGATGTGATAGGCGACAGTAGTATTAGACAGAAAACAACAAATGTAAATTGTGGCCTGTGACATCTTTTGGGTGATAATGCACGTGAAAGACGACTTTGTGACTGAAATTATGATTGCACGTGAAACGTCGTGTTCGTGCATGTATGGGTATAACAACGATGACACGGCAGATCAACCACGAAAGTACATTTGTACCCCAAAACACGACAAGCTAACTGCTGAACAACGAAATAGAACAATGGATATTGTGCAGCTGGGGGCAAGTTACTCTCACGTCGCACGAATGTTGAACTGCACTAAAACGACGATCAGCAGGTTGGTGCAGCGTTACAGAATGACTGGTAGAACTGCGGACAGACCACAAAGTGGAAGACCCCGTGTGATAACCGCCATTGGGGATCGATATCTCCTCATCTTACAGCTAGTAACAGATCCCTCACTGTAACTTCATAAACACGGACTACGTTTCCACACGCCGACAGTTGTCACACCATACGTCGCAGACGACAGGCGCATGGCATCAGAGCCTATCGACCATTCAGAGGAATGACGTTGACGAGACATCATCGGTTTCAGTGTCTACGATGGGCATGACAAATTCGACGTTGGCAATGTCGTGACTGACGACGTATGCTCTTTTCTGACGAGAGCATGTTCCAACTGTTCAGAGCCAACGGTTCCAACTGTTTAGAGCCGACGGGAGAACACACATCTACCGACGTCCTGGGGAAATAACGAGTCCGAGTTGTCTCTAAGAGACTGATCCGTTTGGCTGTGGCAGTGTGGTGGTTTGGGGTGGGATATATGGGCAACAAAAGACTGATCTCGTTAGATCATTGATGAGAATTTTAATGCACAGCGATACCTCGTATATCGGTATACTTTCTTTTGATCGTATGTTTAGTACCTGTTATGGTTACAAATTTCGTACATCGTCATAACATGCATGGTGTGGACCAATCTGCTTATTATGAGCGTAAGGATCATTCCTTTTGCACATTTGTATCTTTGTATGTCGTACTAAAGTAGTGTCGGAAATGACAAAAACATTGATATTTGCTTATTAGAGACAACGAATCAAGCAATGAATCATCAAAATATCTAACTGAGAAACATAGCACTAGTATATGTTTGGATAGTGATACGTTTTCTGATCTCGAAATACAAGTTTACAGAAGGGAAATGGTGTCAAAGTATACATGGTGCAATTATTTCCAAGCCCACAATAGCTTGTCTGAAAAAGGCCTTACATATTGTATGCCAATTAGTGAAACTGAAAATTATGAAAGCTATGATATATTAATTTACATAAACGCTTGATTAGATGTACACATATATTTACCGATATAGCTTTAACACAATACCCGCAGTGCCACTGTTATTCCTACTGAAAAACATTGCTGCTGGGTGCCGTAATAAATATTGAAATGTGAATTATAAGTATGTTCTATATTGGAGACAAATTGGAGCAATCCTTGTACTGATATAGTGTTGCTTTGTGCAAGCAGAGCTGTATCTTACCATCAGGTTTATCTATTGTCATTTCTGTTACCGAGACGACCTTTGTCAACAGTATGTGACTGTACATACATCGACGTGTGCGTGCTCAGTTGATCCTTGATGGTCATCGACTTACAGCGGGGTCAGGTATAATCCGTTTTTTTTTACCTTTTGCCAACGTTTAAGGGTCTTTGGATTGCTTTGATAATCCTAGGTAAGGTACACTTTGCTACATGTATATCGATATATCGTAGTAATGGTGCTTGTTGCACTCGTGTAATATTTTAAGGAGCAAAAAAAACTTTTAAAATTCCGACATTACTATAACACAACACGTTTTGTAGGTATGTCGGACCAAATGTGAAAGGGGATCACGTTTAATACTCACGAGATCTGGACGATATGTTTGTGTTTTGAAAGCCAAATCAGACGAAGGCAAGTACTACCCTATCATATTAAACTCACAACGTATATAACTGGCACAATATGTAATGATTACAACCTGCAAAACAACAGCTGAATATTTCCCGATTATAGATACTGATGGTAAAAATTGAAGCAACACCGGTAATTTCCGATAGTATCACAGTTAGGTTGTTCATATTCAAATATTCATTTGACTTTTCCCGTTTCATTATCTTCCTGTTTGATGTTTATTAATGTCATAAAGTAACAAAATAAGGACGAATCTGCAGTTCATTTAATCAACAAGGGAAAATTCGGTCAAACATTGACTAAAAATGTCTTGAAAAATATTGCAATAGTTTGAAGAAAATGTTCATGGAATTCACAAGCCTTGCTTGAAACACTAAAACGATTCTCCCGTCGCTCGGATACAGATTTGGTGAGAAAAATACATCCCCCAACACATGTCAGTAATGGGTGTACCCACTCCTGGTCTGAATCACATCTTGGCAACGTTTCCTTATGGATCTCACCAGTTTTCGGAGAAAGTCAATCGGAATATTGATCATTTCGTCGAGAACGGCGTTTGCCAGCTCCCTGAGATCAGTGATCGGCTGTTCCCGCTCGCTGAGACGTCGACTGATGGCATCTCACACTTGTTCGATAGAGTTCAGATGGGGACTTTGACTGGGCCACGGGAGAGATTCAATCTACAGATTTTGTTTCAACTCTGTTACCATTCGGGAACGATGTGGATGAGCATTATCATCCTGGAAGATGGGTGCCACATGTGGATTGGCGTGAATGAACGGCATTAGGATGTCCTGTATAATGCCACGTCCATATTTGTCACCATTCATCGTTCCACTTACCAACTTGATATATATATATATATATATATATATATATATATCCACTTTCTTGTTATGAGTTAAGGTTGCCCACACGCTCACTAAGCCATCATCGGGAGACCGTTTTAAAGGGACGAGTGCTTTGCTTGGGAGACATCGCTACCGTAAACGATCATCAGCGACGTAATGATTGCACCTGGACTCGTATGACCAGATGACGTGGCGCCATGTCCGAATATATATATATCAGTTCTGCCGCTCCTGAGCCCACACAAGACGTTTACGACGATGGATGGCAGTCAACCTGGGTCTCTTCAAAGGTCTGTGAGCCCTCATTCCGCCAGCAAGTAGCTTGTTGACCAGTTCTTGGGATACAGGCACGTCATTTAACTGTATCCACCGCTGACGCAGCCGATTCGTAGACAGGAATGGATTTTACCACGCCATCTGCAGTAGCCGAGGGTCTGCTCTATCGATGGTCTTCTTTTTTCGACCCTGACCTTGAACTACCTTCACACTGCCTGTCTGACGGTGTTTCTTCGACAGCCTGCTGACAACGCTGTGTGCAAGGTTGAATCGGGCGGCAATCTGACGCAACGACTGTCCAGCTCCTCATACCAACAATCTGCCATTTGTCGCCTTCAGGAAGATGGTTTCGGGCCACCAGCAATGAACATATCGACACGTATTAACGCCCGATCAAACTGATTTCAGCTATGTTACAGGGCATGCAAATAACCACGTGACATGCACTGACTATGTGTTGCACGGTCGACAAATCATTGTTCATTTAATAAATAATTTAGTCATGTTTAAATATTGTAATTGTACTGACATATTCTCTATCAATCTTGGTGTTGGGTCAATTTTTACTATCAGTGTATATTTTCCATATTCAGATACTGGCACGTGTCCTTCGCCGCCTATTGTTAATCATGGCATCATCATTCGAAACACACCTGGAGCAGTCGAATACGGCTGCGAAGATAGATATATCCTGAAGGGAAGAAACAAACTACTGTGCGAGAATAACACATGGATTGGATCCCCGGGCATCTGTTACAAAACTGTCTGGAAGAAAGAGGTAGGCGTTTCTTTGTACATCAACATTTGCTTATAATAATGATTTTGAGATTCTAACTTTGAAAATTCGCAATTATTGCGAAGAAAATGAATGGTCAAAGCATACTTTGCATCGCATTTCCAATATTTCATTTGAAATCCGTACGTTGGCAACAAGAGAACAGTGCCTTCATTTTACAAATGTATGGATATGTGCGCTTTAAAAGTACACTTTTTAAAATATTATTTTGACATGTAAGTGCATGTGTGTGAGCACCGAAACGGCAATTTTGTTTTACGACTGTCAGGTGCATATCAGTGCCATCCAACAGGTCACTTTCCAGCATCCTCTCCCAGATCAAGCTAACTGTCTCAATACAACTGAAGGTACATTAGCCAGTCGCTGTACCATTGACGTCACGTCATCGCTGCCAATAGTTAAAGTTGGATACGTGCTCCCGAACGCTAAAATCGTTCTGGCGCTATCCGTGTGAATTTTGTATTTTTTGTGTATTACTGGTGGTATGTATATTTATCGCTCCATAAGTCGTTTTCTTTGAAAAGAAAGACTGAGTGTGATCCCGTATCCATCTTGAAGATGTCACGAATAGGTAAGATGGGCTCAGATTCATCAACAGTGTCCGCATGCAAAATGGGCCTCAACTCAGTGATGAATCCAGATTTTGCATGCTAACCTAGTCGTGCCCTTGCTTGAAGATATGACGGAGAACTTGCTGATGCCACCAACGTTCACATGACAGCAACAGGATCATAAATGCCACAGTGTGGGTTGTTCCTTATATAACCAGCAGACGTTTTTCATTCATTCATTCAAGGGAAGCTGTATGCATTCCGAGCGTCACCGCAATAAGATCATTACTCAGTCGTTGATTCAGCGACATCGTGGATGTTCGATCCAGCAGGACAATGCAAACTCCCGTACGGCTAATCTGCCAACTGATCTTCACAAAAATTCAATACTCAGATGTTCAACTGGACAACAACGTCTTCTGTTGTATCTGAATCTTGCTCTGACTCACGAAGGGAATGTCAGAACCATCATGACTCTCAATCGCCTCACCTGGCATGGATGTTGTTACTCTGATTATGCTCACACACGATGATCAAAGCAGACATTGCATTTTCTGCCTTAGCTTACACCGGATAAACGTGCCGTTAACCTTATACTACGTCATCTGTAACACAACTGAAGTGCTAGTTATACTGAGGAATGATGCCTGAACAGATTAGCATGTACACATTGTTTCTGTATCGCTTTGGTTATAATGTCTTCCTGCTGAATGTATGGACTTGTTTCCGCAGTCTGCTTGTGGTATTTGTTTATATATTCGTGTGATATTTTCTTTGTTTTATTTGAGGATCTGATGATGTCTCTAGTTCCGCAGTGGCTTGCCTATAGTGTTACCCAGGATCAAGTCAAAGCAAGCTTGACTGTTCCGTATGGAGTTACCCGCGGGGCCAGGATAAGAATAAACCTGAACCTAATAGGGTGGGTGATGTTTTCAGACACAAACAATTAATATCAGTTTCAGTTGCATAAGATCCCCCAGGCATGTGCTGGCGTCCATAAGAACCGATACAGAAAATTATTGTCCGTCAAAAAATATTTTTACTTTCTTGGAGCGTAATCTGCTTCGTTTTGAAACAGCACTCTCTTGATGAAACGTTCCCTGAAACTGTTCGTGTGTCTGAAAGTCTTGGAATGGTTTCCTTTGGACGTCAGCTTGGTACAAATCAGATAAGTCAACTTTAGTTTACAATATAAAAACAAACCATCTGAAGTGTCAAAATAACAAACCTAGCTGTTCTGGACTAACATTGTATGCAACTGCATTGGTATGGTTGTTCCTCAGACACACAGACCAAACAAGGACATTTGTGATTCTGCTGTACAAAAGCGCCACAACAGTTCTTCATCTGGCAGTGAGATGTGAGAACTTAAAACGTCTAGATTTAACAAAGTGGTGCATCTCCACTGAGTGTACAGCTCCGGTTCATCACAAGGCGAATGTTTCTGTTCGAGTACGACCACCCAACTACTACGTATGTATTAATACATTGCGTTTCTCGTTGTAGCTTTGTGTTACAGATACAATCTACAACATTATATTAATCTTACATGCATGCTTTGTACATAGATATGTCGAAATGCATCACAATAATTTCTAGTTGTGCCCCCGTTATTGTATAACCAGGGGTATATACTGCGTTCAGTTTGTCGTCGGATGTCGTTTATGATCCCACACAGTTCAGTACGTTGGCAAGAAACTAGACATACATTTGGCATATGGTCTAGTTGTGACGCAAGTCACAAGTGACCTCTGATCCAATGACCTTGCCCTGTCGGTAACGCTCCCCCGAATTGACGCATGCGCAGAGACACACAACCTCTGGTGTGACCCCAGGGGCGGGGATCATGTTGCATAAGGAAACGATAAAGTCGGCGTTAAGATGTTGAATTTTCAATGTGTTATTGTTTCTATTTATGTTTTAGCTAAATGGTTGAAATATTATCATAGTTCACTACCCCTACTACCTTTCCGAATAATTTGTCCCTGGAGCGTGACCCCAGGGGTGGGGCTGTTTGTGCATAATACAATGATAAGGTCTGCATTTTCAAGTGTTGCAGAGAGGAACTCTGACATCTGTTTTATGTAATGTTGTATAATAGAAGATTAGTGGTGGCATATACAACAGGCCTCTGTAGTTGTATTATAAGACAATATTGGTTATAAGCAAACAGTTTCAAGGCAGGTGAGCATAATATGGTGACTCTGACACCTGTGGTTGTTGCTGGAGCAGAACTCTGGAACTATACAGTATTTTAACATGGGGCCATTTATTTTAACATGAGTACACGCTTTAGTTATGCCTTTTCAGAGTTTGAATTTCCTAAAAACAAATCGCGTTTCCCGAACAGAACTCACCTAAAACTTGACTTATACATTGGGTACATGCTTCTGTCGTTCAAGTTCGGACCAATTTTCTGTTAAAAATATACTCCGTTGCCATTGCAACGAAGGATTGAAACTTTGCAGTTTGTGTTGCTGGACAAAACGATCTGGAACGAATCAGATCTGTTACACACAACTGAACAAAAGCATTGAGCGCATGGATTAGTTTTGTCTCTTTTGGGTTTGAATTGTCTGAGTAAAATATTTTCTGTTACCTTTGCAACGACCTATTTAAACTTTTATTTTCCGAACAGGACTCTGGAACCACTGGGTACTTTTTCATGACACTTGAAACACACGTTAACCACATATTTGCCTCTAGCTATAGTGTTAGCATGATTCTGATTTTGTAAGACAAATATATTTTTTGCCAAAATATAACATTATTTACATAAACCGTTTGCATCCTAAATGTGATCATTCATTTTTGTCATTGACATCTTTGTTGTCTAAATTGTCAGTGATATGATGATGATTATACCAAGAGTGATCACTGGACAGAGAGTACATAGTATGGGGGCATGGTGGCCGAGTGGATAAAGCCGCTGCGCTGTGAAGCGTAGGGTCCCGAGTTCGATCCCCACCTAAGCGGCGGGCTTATTTGTGCCTGGGGACTAACTTAAGTGAGAGTCTGTTCAGTGTTTCGCTTCCCCCCGTGTACAGTACATACCCCTGTGCACGTAAAAGAACCCACTCATTCGTTGGTAAATGACCAGATAGTGGAAACATTAACACACCACAGTCCACCCAGTTGTTAAGTGGGTACCTGTGAAGACGAGATAGTGTCTGCTAGAATTACCTCGTTGCGCCTAACTGGCAGCAAGAGGTGTATACTCCCCAGAGAGTTGAGACTGTATAAGTGTGGTTACGGGGAAAACAGAGCGCCTTGAGCATGCTATGCAGCATGGATATGTGCGCTATATAAGCTGCCTATTATAATTATAGTATACTTTGAAAATGTCCTCGGGAATGCGATATGCACACCATCGGTATTTCTGTAGACTTTGCTTTTACCCTACATACTATGGAAAATTCAGTTCCTATGAGAGTAGCTGGGATATATGAACATCATGAGAAGCTGAAATCAACGAATAAACAATGTTTAGTCTTGCATAGCGCTAACTCCAGACTTGTTCTTCATCTGGCTTGCTCAAAGCTCTCCACATTATTACCCTGGTGTAACCCAAGAATCTTCTTAGGCGCTAGAAACCTAACAACACTGAAGGGCCAGTACCCAGTTTCAGCTGGCACGACTGCGGCAATTACAAGAAAAGTCACGTGCTTAGGGTGACACCACTGACCACTGTAACTTCATACTCACGTCAATGTCTCAGTGTGAGGCAACGCGAATCCTTGAATGCCTGAGAGCTTAAGGGACTCGAACTGGTCATCCATCCAGGTACTGCCAGGTACTCGACGTTGCTAGACAGGTAAGCGCCCAACGTGCATTGCACCAGACCAACTCCCCTCACAATTACCATTTTGTATTAGTTTCTTTCTCGAGCACGAGTATCTGGGCATAGAATTATGTTTGCAAGTATTCCTTTTCATTTTTTGTTCAGATATCGGCAAGGGGACGTTTTCTTACTCGTTGTATAGACCCCGGCCTTCCAAAGTTCGTGAAATACATCGTCATAAGTGGGGACATACAAATCTGGAGAGTCTCTCTCAATTGAAGTGTGATGCTTTGAGTGTTAACCAAATGACAAACAGTGACGTACGTTTGGCTTCTTCTTGGATTTAATCAAGCGGAACCTGGTGGCAGCACTTCAATCGACTTTATAGTTTCACGATTTCATCAATGAAAGAACTACTACACCTTCCTATACTTTCTGCAAATTGGACTTTGTGCTGGAAAAGATTGCGTAAAAGTAGAAGACAAACACTTGGTGATTATGTGTCCACCGGTAAAGAGAAGCATAATGCCACAGAATGAGAAACAGTTTTATCTTTGCGGAACAAACAATTGGTATGATTGTATCCTAGACTGTGTGTTTATCCAGAAAAATGTGATCTAAATTTGTCAGTGAGAAAGTTAAAGGAGTTTGAGCTTTGCGATGTCGGCTATGTCCTGTGACGGCAGTGAGAAATTGCGCCGAAACGCACGTTTGTGGTAAATGAGCGTGTCGCTCGAATACAGCTGTTCTAGAAGGTTTTGATACGTGGC
>JAUELE010258467.1:0-10493 GCA_031471655.1 Diodora aspera | reverse complement strand
TCAATCAGTGTTTGGCCAATAACGGGGGCATTACGCACTATTGACGCAAAAATGTCAATTTCCGTTTCTTACCCATTGCTTCTTTCACGGACCAGAACAGCAGGGGAAACGGTTTAAGTAGTGAAATACCGGGTGAATTGTTTACTCGATTCCTTCTTTGTAAAGATACAATTAGTTTGGTACCAGTTATTATTAACATACATGTATGGGGAGTACAATAGTCATTAGCATGGATATATGAATTTTGATCCTTGATGACTGACAAGCATGATTCTCAAGAATCCAGAATATGGATATAATTATAATGTTGAATTTGTGGACCATATTTTATCTTCGATATAAAACACTATAATGTGCTCTTCTAAATTTATAACATCGGGGACTAATTGTACTTTGTTTCAAAGAAAGGTTGATCATCGTTTTTATTCACAATCATAACAGCGAAGATAAATAACCTTGTTTCCAAATGTTACGATCAATTGCTTTTTCATAATCATAATGGTTTTAAACTAATAAATATTCTGTTTCAGAATGAAAACAGTTCCAAAATTATTCAAGTACTTTTGCAGAATCATAACAGCGATGATTGATAACAACATTAAATGCGTATTCTGAGTGTTTGGACTCATTAATTACTTGAGAGACCAGTCACTTTAAAATGTTTATAAACAAGATTGTTCATCACAGATCATCTACTTATTATTTGTCTGTATATCAACAGTGATACGAACCTATAAAATCGTGATGCTTGGAACCTTCAGTGAACCTGCAAAGTAAAGAATCTCCGAAGTTTCGGAGTGTTTTGAAAACATTGATCAGTGTTTGTGTTCAAGAAGTGATAACATTTCTTTTCGGAAAGAAAGATATTTTGACCACATGTCAAAAGTCATGTTTGTGTTGTACGTCTAATATTATTAGTTTGACACATGAAGTATTTTGACAATGAGAGAAATGTGCATACGTTCTCTGTCTCGATGGCAAACTACTTTATTTGAAGGATCATTGGTTCACACATTGGTTATTTGGAAAATCAGGAGCCGTCGGTAAGAAATGTGAATAATGTCTCAGTGAGATGAAATAAGGTATGATAACGGTAAGGTAAACGTTTATGTACAGTTGAGCTTGGCTCGGGGGAAGATCTGATTTCGTGATACTGTCAATGAAAAGAGTCACATGTTCGCATTTCCAGAATAACCCCTGGATAGTTAGATTTACTACTAAAAAACACAATAGGAATGTTATTGTATAGCTACATGTAAGCTCAGACAAATTGACATAATTTGGTTTAAATTTTGATATAATACTGAGATAAAACAATGCACAATTATTACAGGTATTGTTAAAAGTGGTATTTAGGCAACGTACAATATGCATTCACTATGAAACATTCTCGTTCTATCACAGTTTTGAATGTCGGCCTCTTTTTCTATTTTTTTCTGTTTGAAAGTGTACGAGGTCCTACGTGGGCTCTCCTTTGCATTGAAAGTATCTTTACGTTAGAGCTTTTCTGTTGTTCTCGCTGATATATTTCTCTATTCGACCTAACTCACTCAGGCTTATAATCCTTCGGACTGTAGTCTTGATCTTTGGTCTGCATTAAAAAATATGAAATTCCAGATTCAGATTCGTCTCCCCTTAGATTAAAATTATTGTTGATAACCTTTTTCGCTTTAGAAATATCCCCACTAAGTAATTCAGTATGGTGTTTCTGGGCGTTACAATGGATTCTGTGTGACATTATAAATCCGAAATCAGACAGATCTGTCAATAAATAACAAGTCTGTTTGATGTCAGATCAAACGCATATTTTAAATACAGCTGACATCTTGATTATCTTGAGACGAGGAGCGATGTTAATTCACTGATGAGTATAAATAATTAAGACGTGATTTTAGAAATAAAAATTACAAAATTGATTTATGATTATCTGTTTTGCATCAAAACATCTTTATTCTAATTAAATTAAACTTTTTTATGTATAATCTTTATCTCTGTTTTTGCCTTTCTATTCAAGGATCGTTGGCCTACAATATCTGTTTAACATTACAAATGCTTAGGATAACTAAGCTTTAACGTTTGTGCCCGTTTTTTCAAGTCTCTCTCAAGGTGCAGAAGAAAATGACGGTAAACCAAACGATAGATGAATAAGACATGACAGAAGTCATTCCACACATATCCCGGAGCTTTTGGAACTCGTCCCAAAGGCAAATAACTATAAAAGCCTTGATAGAGCGATTGAATAAGTGATAAGGGTCGAGTTATTGGCAAGAGTCAGAAGAGTGCGAACTTACTCTCGTCGCTACAGGCTACATCTCTATCAAGCGAGATCAAGCAGATAAGGCTGAGCCTGCCTCGCCCTACTGCTGCTTTTACTACCAATTCCACGGTTCCAAGAGGTTCATTGTTAATTTATAGTCATTAAGGCCAGTTGGAGATCATGAAGAGACCCTGGGTTTCGCCCCAAGTAATTTATTCTGTTTACTTTGTACTTTTTTCAAGCCGGTGATGGTCAGCGGAGCTTTTTTCGATAGCGACTGAATAAGATTACACCACACTTTTAGTGGAAGGTTTACTATTTTGGGGATACAAAGATCGTGTTGGAGTAGAATTATCGCACTTGTCCTGCCACCTTTATAACGAAGGAGCCCTGAGGGACGTGGCTTTAACGTTGTAAATGGATTAAATATTGACACTACGGAATGTTTTGGAAATTACTTACCAGCTTCTTCGTGTTAAGCCTCTGGCGTTGATGGTTGACTTTTCTTCGCATGTTACACCAAGACGTAAGTTTTATATCAGATTTCTTTTTTTACTTTTTCATGAATGTGAATAAAGCTGTAAATTTTTGCTGACATATTCTGCTTAATTCATTAACTTCAAATCGATTTATCGTTTGCTTGTAAATATATCTTTGTTTTATATCTTTGTGTTCTTTGTATCTTGTAAATACTCAGTTGGTGAAGAAGAAGGTTCGATCATGCAAAGACAAATTGTCGTGAAATTAGGCCTATTGAAAAAGGAGAGTTGACAACAAGAGATGAGTTCGTAGTTCTCTTTCTGATAGGAATGCGGCAAGAGACGGAAATGGCATTTACTTAGACATGGGAAGGTATTGATGTTAAAGGACACCCGACACGGCTTTTTTTTATATTGCCGATGTTTGTCTATACTGATTTCTTCGTTCCAAATAAATAGTTTCTTCCTTTATACGACGTCGTTTTAATGGCATAGGACCGAAATGTATCCCGTTAACGAACCTGTTTACGAAAATTCCCGACTTTTAATGAGCACTGGCCTATGACGTCACTTAGGCGAGTCCTCATCGGCTGTGGAAACAACATCGATGACTTGAGCTCCCACAGCGACAATGATTTGGGGGTTTTTCCAGTTGAGCCTAAAGTATTTGGCCGGTCTCATCAGTTCAAACCTTGGGCAAGAGAATATCCTAATCGAGAAAAGTCGAATTGTTTAGCCAACAGTGGAAGCGAAAGGCACTTTTTTTCATCTGTTGCGCGATCACGCATGTGAACTAGAGTCCATGTTCTCTATCAAGTTCGCGCGTCCACATCATGTGACAGGCCAATGTATGAAACCATTATATTTGTAGGGAGCGACAATTTGATTTTTAGGTGGGGAGGCTAGAAGATTTTGCTGACAATTTTGGACAGAAGTCAAAAGACAAATTAATAAAATTGCATTTTGTTATTTTATATAGTTATGAAACGTATGATTGGTTTTTTTTTAAAAATATTAACCTCCATCTCACCCATTTAACCAGTTAATATTCCTGTAATAAATGTTTTTTAATCAAACATATAGTAATAATTCTTTTTCTTTTTTTTATTCAGGATATACGTTGATTTTTTTCATGTAATTACAGGAATATAAAATGTAGTGAATAAGGATTATATTAAGGTTAATTAGAATGTTTGCGCCAGGATTTTTATGATACATATCATAAACATAAACTAAAAAATTAATAGTTTGTCTGCAATTATCCGAGAGAAAAAAATAGAGATTCACATGCCATGGGATAAAACAAAATAGCTCCCCCCCCCCCCAAATCAGATGGTCGCTCCGTTAATGATTCCTGTTTCTGCAATGTGACTGTCAACCATTGATTCTTTTGGAACAATACTGGAATATATGCTACGCCGTCTTATCAAACACGAGCACCCTGTCATAGCCAACTTTCTGTGAGGGTTATTTCAACACTTTTAAGCTCTACGTGAGTTTTAGTTTTCAATTCTTAAACACACGTATATAACATTACAATATATCTCATAATGTACTGGTCCTGTTCATCCTACACTTTCAAAGATTTACGGGGAGGCCTTCCGGATTCACGCCATTAATTGAGAGGGGCGCAATGCCGCCTGAATGAGCGCAAACCCGAGCTCGGCATACACTTGTCTCATGTGCACTTACTGTCAAAATTGCTACTTGAATGGTCGGAACTGTTGTGGAGGAAGACAGAAATAGCTAAACTCAAGACATGTGCATAATTATGATATTTTCATAATAAGAAAATTGAGCGTTTCTTTTTAATCAAAATGGAAACTCACTGAACGTCAAATTAAGACTCTTAAGACGGTCGTTTGTTATGTCTGTGTTATTTGTGTCAACAGACTACATGTTAATTTACATTGGGTAAGGCAATATTTTATTGCAATAATTATAGACTGACAGAATCGTGCGCCATTTTAGTAGAGATACATTAATAATATTCAAATTCTCCCAATTATAGTTGTATCCTGCTTCTTTAGAATGTGCTTTGTCATTACCTATTATGAGCTATGTCACCACGCCTCGTGAATATATGGTTCACTCAAAAGTAGTGGCATCTTGCTTCTAAAGTATGTGCTTTGTCATTAGATATAATGCGCTATGTCACCACGCCTCGTGAATATATAGTTCACTCAAAAATAGTTGCATCCTGTTTCTAAAGAATTTCTGTGTCGATAGATATATGCCGCTATGTCGCCCCGCCTCGCGATTATATGGTCTGTCTGTCTGTCTGAGAGAGACTTGGAAATAAATCAGCACATCCGAGTTTGATAAAGCTATAGGTCTGAACTTGGAAGCCTCATATTTTTTCCAGTAAATATTTAAACCGTGCTTTTAATTGCTTTGTTAAAGTTGGATGCGTTGTCTGTTTCCTTTTGAAAAAACAAACTTAAGAATAATAAATATACGTTTAAATATGTACATATCACGACAAATCCACTATACACACAACGCATTTATTACTTTTTCACATTTTAAAAGACATCAACTTCCTTTTAAGACACTTAGGTCTTTAAAAAGGCAGAATGAATACATTTCGAACTTGCCAATAGAATCTAAATTCGTTCAAGAGAAGCGTGTTATTTCAAAAGAAAAACCAAATCGTGTCGGGTGTCCTTTTAATGTAAGACTATGTCCTTTTTGTAAACTTACCATGGAAGATGAATCTCACTTTGCCCTTATTTGTATATAGTATGTCGATATAAGATTGTGTTATTCACCTCGTTAATTTCATACCGTCCAATGTGTGCATTAACTTAAGATGTTATTGAGAACCGACAGTGAGTGTCATCTACGAAGATTTTGAAAATACATATATATTTATTTTAGCTATGAAAGGAGGACATCTTGTTTCTAGCAAACATGGAATGTGTGGTGTATACAAATATACTTCCATGTACCTAATATTATCATATGCAATGTATTAATAACGTTTCTACTATGGTATATGGGTCAGTGGCCTTAATTCAAATACATATTTGTTTGACTTTGACTTCTCTAGATATATACTGGAGTGTACAACAGCATATGATGAGTTCTGCAGTAATACACTGATATTGAATTGAGAATAGAAACAGGCATACTTATCTATCAATTAAGCTGTCAACCATGTCTCTATCTGATCAACACATTAAACCATGCCTGACACATTGCCCATTGTAACGCACAACATAATTCTGCATACACGAGCAGTTCATTAGTGATTCATGCTTTGCAAAAACGTATACTCTGATGTTCATGTGTGTTCAACTACTTTATGTTTTATGCCAAAACAATGCATTTGTGAAGCAATTATGTTACGCCTTACGTGGCTCGCAAATCACGTGGTTAGAGATAGGCCTGTGATTTACAAATAGCTACACAACCATTATGATTACACACACATGTTGCCAACTGCGTATAAACAAAGAATATAATAAACACGCTTGTAAACACTGAAAATAAAGACCACATTGCCGACTCGATCGATAGCAGAGCCAGACACGCTGTATGTATAATGGATTACAGATGCATTAGAGAAAAACATGCAGATTCAAGGCTAGATGAGTGAGGGAGGAAGAGGGGGGGGGGAGTCTGTCTGACAGACCCTGTAATTCTTTTTCTTAAGAGACTTGGCAAGTCTATACAAATGCAAGTCTAGGGATAGCTGATTACAGGAGCTGAGGAGACACAAGGCTCTCTACAATAAATATATACTCCATGCAAAATACATAAAAAGAAGAAGAAAATAATAAATTTCAGAGACTGCAGTCAGTCGGGGGGAGAAATGAGAGAAAGTGAGGAGAGTTTCGTCAAATATTAAACTCAGCCTGGCTTTCTAAACCAATACAGCGCCGGTGGCAAAAGGCTAAATTTAAAAGTAAGCTTGATAATGATGCAAAATGTCTCAAAAATCGACGTGCAAAATAGAAACCTGCTTGAAACCGTAGTCTGCATAGATTTGTTCGTAAAAATTGTTCTTTGAAAAGAAGCAATGCGTAACTGAACCGAAAACAAACGTGTTTTCCAAAGATTTAAATACTAGTTTAAGAGCTGTCTGAAAAGTTGCCTTAGATCTGTAGACTGCCGTTGCTTGGCAAAAGGTTTCTGATCAAAAACCGTTCATTTCCACGGGAAATGTTTGACATCAAACTTCAGTAATCCTACGTACTACTGAAGGGCAGAAATCAAAACTCGAAAAGAGAAGTTGATCACAGCATTTCATTTTATTAAAGCTGTTGGAACATTGAATGTCCTGCAGTTGATTACATCAAACCAGTGTTTGTATTGATCGCTGATGTTCGATGGAACAATCTAGGTTGAAGAGAAAGCCCTGTCTTAAAGCTGTACAGAATTGTATTTTAAAATCACCATCTTTGAATCAAGACATCAGTACTGATGGAGGTTGGCCATCTGATAAGACATTTAGAAGTTACGAGTTTAAATCCGGTTTGCAGAGGATTGGCAACTTCTCTGCAGTATGTTAAACGCATTGATAATCTTATTATCAATATATTTGTCAGGACGAAATCCAGCGTGCAGGTTTCATCTCATCGTATCATTCAACCGGTCGCTTTTGATGCAAGTTTTCAATTTGTAACAGATCATGTGGACAGATTATCCCAATTTGTTTCAGGGTCATTACATATATATGTGTATAAATAACCCGTCCATAGGCTGCTTACCTGATAGTCAAGCCAAGGCGCACGAACTCTACGTGGTACATGTGAAATAACGACCACACCTTTTACACTCAAAGGTCACATCGGCTAATGAGCTCTGCAGAAGGCCTTATCTCAACGACCTTTTAATTTTAAGGGGGCTTTTTATTTTTTGTTTTCAATATATAGGCGCTTGATATCTTGATATCTAATGTTATTGCAGGAAATATTAATATAGTTAAAGGGGAAGTCAGGGACGGAACTAGGATTTTGCCAAAGGGGGTGCTGGAAGAAGTTTAATCTCGACCAGCGAAAAGGTGAATATATTGTAGGGGGTTCGGAGGCATTCTCGACCGGAAAATTACAATATCCATAACCTCTGAGACGCTTTTTGCAGCATTTAGTTTGGTCAACTTGAGTTTCGTAACTATTCCAACAGGGGTGAAACAATTGCTGAGGGAGTACAATCCAAGGACATTAGGCGAGGTTTGCAGGGGCCACTTCTGAACTGAAAATTATATTGTCTTGGAGAAGATGAAAAGGTTAAACACGGCTTTTGTTTTATGTTCTGAACACTGCTTTCAACTTATTCGACTTGTTGACCGTTCAGATATGCAGAGATATTTCCGATTTAAAACATCAGACAGACAGTAAAATATTCAGTGACAGTTTAGGAAACGAAGTCTCTGTTGCTGAGTGGTCCTCATCGCTGATCTTTAGTGCTGGTGATGGGTGCCTGACCCCGAGGGCGCGGTTCGAATCCCGGATGGGACGCAACCACAACAGTAGCAGAATAGCCACTTGTACAAGGAATTGTAATCCCAAATAAAGCAAAAAAATATATGTCGCATGTGATCATTTCCTAAACTGTCACTGAATATCCCACTGCAATGTCGGCCTCCAGAGCTGTGACAATTACCTATCAGGTGGTGCTGAATGTCGACTTTGTAGAAAACTCAGTTGCTGAACTTAGTTTTTAACGAAGTCTCCGTGACTGAGTGGTATACATCGCTGATCTTTAGTAGTGACTGACCCTGACGGCGCGGATTCGAATCCCGTATGGGACGCAACCGCAACAGTAGTACAAGGAAATGTAATCCCAAACAAATTATGTTGTAACAGACAGACAGACAGACAGGCAGACAGACAAGCATCTTTGATTCAGTTTAAAGACCATCTGGCCAAAAGTACATATGTAGGAAATATGCAATTAAATTAAGGTCACAGGTAATATTTAAAAGTAATTTCATAATTTAAATAATATTTAAGAAAGATTGAAACAGATTTTAACGTAGATATTTGACTTATATTTATAAATTGCTGATATGTATGTGTAATCCATGTTTGCAAAATCAGAAAAATATTTTTGAGGCAAAAACACGAATTAAGTACATTTGAATAAGACATGGTATTCATCTTCCGTTTCCTCTAACTTACAATTTATATATTTAATATTTGCTTCTTTATTCGAGCGTCTTGTGTATTTTTTGCATATGTGCAAATTTGCCTTTGTGAGCAAATTTGACCGTATGGACGCATTTACTCATGCGCAGATTTTACTCATGTGAGTAAATTTACACCTAGTTGGGACTAGGTGCAAATTTGCTACAACCTGAGTAAGTGCAGTTTAGATGTGTATTTTGTGCTACCGTGAGCAAATTCGGTCGTATGGACACATAGCAAATTTACATACAGTAAGTATATGTCCCAACTGATTGCATAATATATATTTTAAGTGCGTGTCATTGGCAACGCTTAACCCTCATTGGTTAAAATGATACCAGTTGATGTCTAGACTTCAAACAGACCAATGAGGACCAAAAATGTGGGTCTGCATCGAGCGACGATAAAACGAGATGTCTTTTGGGAATAATATGGGAAGAGAATTGTATTGAAGAACAACTTGAAAACCCCAAAACAAATAATGGGTCTATTTATAAAACGATTGCAAGCGAAATGACTGAGAAATGTATGGTTTTAACAATTTACTCCAAATGTACTTATGGGGCTTATACCTCGTATGAATGCACAGCAGATATACTTTTGCTCACGTGTGTAAATTTGCATATGTGTGCAAATTTGCATATATCCAATTTCCGCCGTATAAACAGAGCTTACCAAATAAACATTGAAATTATGTAACCCAATGCTAAATTTACATAATGCTCTTACAAGAGACTTGTCATTGAATTGCAGGATATACAATTCTGAATGCAAAGCAGACTTTACTTTAGCGTAATTAGAAAACAAATGTCGATGTTGATATACTGCCATGCTAGGTTAAATATATAAACTAACCTTTGTTTAAAAATACTAACGCACATTTTCTCATTTTAAACATCTTGTGCTAACCATTTAAGAAAAACCTGCAGTAAATAACATAATTATTTCGTACATCCGACACCCAATATGTTCGCAGCATCATCAAGGGCTTTAAGCATACAACAACAATCGATAACTAAATCTCATAGGGGATAACACACTCATTCAAACATAAAATATATAATGAACACATCGAGTTATCACTTTTGGTAATAATTTATATGTTCTTGCTCAATGTGCCTTTCCTGGTATCGAATTGAATGTTTGCTTTAAAATAGAATAAATTGTTGTTCATCTGCTGTCAGTCTGTAACAAAACTTGTCCATCCACAAACAAATGCTTTTTTCAATATTATATTTCTTACTGAAAAGGGGATAACAAGAGAAACCTAGACTTACTTTAATAAGAACCCAGACTTTGTTTTAAAACTTAATTCAACTGTCATGGCACAGGACTAAACTGCTGTATGTTTAAATGCAATTTTGTATTTTCGTTTGGAAGATATTATAGAACCAGTGACGTCTCTCTCTCTTGACTAAATGATATCTCCTCATAACTTGCGTGGGAATATCTCATGTATCAGCAGCCCAGCAGTAGCCATTCATTATGAATGCTCATTCTGATGAAGATAATGACAGCTTGACGTTGCGCAAACGGTATGCATGCGTAGCTGAAGTAAGGATCATAACATACACGCTCAGTTGCGCCGCGCAGCTGAAGTAAGGATCATAACATACACGCTCA
>JAUELE010258445.1:0-10496 GCA_031471655.1 Diodora aspera | reverse complement strand
TTAGAGGTTAAATAAATTGATTATCTTGACAGAAATAGCACCTTTGAAATTTTAGAAGTTCTAAATTTTAGAAGTTTCACCGTACCTTACAGGTCATGTGTGCCAACACATGTGGTTGCACTGCTTTTTGTAAATAAAATAGTGTTATCACTATGTTTGACCCTAAACTTCTTTTGAGTAGTGTATATTCTTCACTAGGGTGCATATTGTACTTTGTTTTCTGTCAATGCTTTTCTTTCTAATTATAACGATTAGGGCAGCTGTGATAACAGCGTGTTCATTATTAAAATGTGTTTGTGATCAAGTTATGACATAGAAAATAAACCTTCAGTGGTTTTAAGTTCTTGTGGCAAGGAACTGACCAATTATTATCACTAATGCTTTTAAGAGATTTTATAGAAATGTGACTTTCACAGATTCAAAAAGGTCTTTTCAATCCAGAGATTTTGATTGAGAGATAGTTGCAGTTTCCTTGGTGGAAAAACCTGGAATCGTTTTAGTTACATTGTTACTTGATGACACGATGTGAATATTTTACAAGTTTTAGATAAAGAATATTAACATCAGGTACTGAATTTTTATACAAACTATCTGTTATTGTTGTTACACAATTTGTTCGCAGTTCATGTCCTTTTGACTCGCCTGCTTATTTTCAACATCTTTTATTTATACTTAATTTTGTATACTGAGACACTGAAACCCACATGACACTTGATGCCTGAGAGGGGGCGCGGGATGGCGCAGTGGTTAGCGCGTCCGCCCAGCAATCTGCAAGCCGCCCAGGCACCTCTCTTTCAGCCCGGAGAGACAGGAGCCCAACACCGACATGATGTTAATGAGTCTGTGGTGATGTGGCTGAAAGATTGCCGAAAATCATGTAAAACCCCAAATCACTCACTCACTTTATGTCTGATTGATGTGAAATAAGAACCAAGGAGTAACAGAAAACCAGTTAAATACCAACAGCGAAAACAGTTCCAACAATATTTGCTCTGATACAAAACAATCACGCTTTTATTACGTCTCCCCGAAAACAAAACCTGAGATTGTGAAAACAGTGAAAGTTCATGAACTGTATGGAGCGCGGGAGGGTGCAGTGGTTAGCACGTCAGCCCAGCAATCTGTCAGCCTTGGCGGTTGTGGTTTGAATCCAGCCTGATGTTGGTGAGACCATGGTGATGTGACTGAAAGATTGCCAAAAACCACGTAAAACTCCAAATCAATCACTCACTCATGCACTGTATACACCAGCTTTTGCCTCATTTTGGTTTATGGCTAATTTGAGGGTGGTTACATCATTATACAAGAACTGCATACGTTTTAGTTAGGGAGTATTTAAATGTTTGGACTGAGTTTATTGCTTATAGGTACTATCAGTAAGCCTTGGGCACATGGTTTGGAGTTGTTCAATCCGCTTAAAACTGATCCTGGTTCGTTTTTGTCCCAACACATCGGAATCAGGATCTGGGAAAAGGCCTTTGACAACTTCTTCTCCTGACCTTTCAGCCCTGAGACACAGGAGCCCCTGACAATGATGTGATTTTCCTGACAGTGGTGATGTGGATGAAAGATTGCCAAAAACCATGTAAAACCCCAAATCACTGTTGTGCTGGATTTTTATCTATGGTGCACATTACTTCAGCTGATCAGCGATCTGCTTCTCGAAAACTAGGAGCCATGCAATCAGAGAAAATCGTTATTTGTCTGTAAATGTTTTGCCAGTCGAACCTGCTGATCAAACCTTTATGAAGCTCTCTGATTGCATGTAAGCCAATGCCACAATGAAAGGTAAAATTTGATTGGATAGTTTCTAGTCTGTGACAGAAAGAAAAGGGAAGTAATCTGACTGGGATTTGGTCATTCGTAGCTACTCGTATCTTTCCGTGACCGTTCAGAGGACTTGTATGCCTCTCGTCGCCATTTTGATAAGACCGGTCCCAGTCTAGCGCACAGTACATCCAAGAAAAGAAAAATAGTTTGCGTACTACTTTCAAGGAAAGATAACTCTGAATTGTTGTGAATACGCCCCTTCATATTTCACTGTTATAATACTCAATGAAATCTATATTATGTATGTCCAAAACATTCAACAGTTACAGATGTCACACATTTGGTCATATCACTTCCAAACGTGCGCCATGAGTTCGCTCGATGCTACTCGGATTAATCTGTAAAAGCCTATTCGAAATTGGACCCTACCAATTCCGATTGTCATTCCTTTGCGTAAATGCTCGCATGTCGGGTCTCGAGGGGCATACGAGTCCTCTGATAGGTCACGGAAAGAGACAAGTAGCTACGACTGGGATTTGGTCTGAAAGAAATTGTCAGCAGCCTTTCCCTAGATCCTACTTTCAATGTGTTAGGGCAAAAACAAATCACGATCATTTTGAGCCAGATTCGGAGTTGTTCATCACTGTGTTGTTTCATTTGAGATTATGCATAAATAATCAACATGTTTTATTATGGTGCTCGATTCAGACTGCCATGCACTGTTGTAGAAAGTTATTTTTGTAACTATTTAATACTGTAGTGCCTCTTGTGAGGCAACAACATAGTTGTGAATAGTCATTGCTTCTGTTGCATAATGTTGTGAAAAAATACAGTTACAACTTTCCATAATAAACCTTGCTACTGTGCATTTATTTAAGAATTTTTTCCAACCAAGCGTGGCTTCAGTTAAGATGATATTTCTTTTACTGCTGTCAATTTTGTCTTGGACCAAGTTTATAGAATATGATACTGTTATGCCAAGGAAAGGAAATGAAATGGCAGTGTGACATATGGGATGAAAAATTAATTAGAATTTCAAAAGGTTTTTTTTTTAATAGAGAAGGGAACATGAGTTTAATACAAAAAGTAATAATACAAATTGTTTGAACATTATTGGTTTCCGAAATTTGAGTTCTGTATGATGAACATTATTACTGTCCTAATTTGGTAGTATTTTGCAAGACAATGAGACCCTTCTTTGTGTTTGAACAGGACAAGTATTTAATAGACTTGAACTAAGTTCACTGTTCACATTGATTTTCTGAAAATATTTTTTGAGATTCTTTTTATGCTGTCTAAGATGCTGTTTCTACTCCAAAAGACAAGAAAATTTCTAAAATTTCGAACTGAAAAAAATAACTACTTTTTGACGTGTTTGAAATTTTGAAAATTAGTGATCTTTGATAAAGTTAGAATTCAAAAGTTAGGAAATTGCCACCAAGAAGTAAGTGAAAAATTAAAAACTTTGGAAACTGCTGAAGGTGAGAAGCAACATTTTGTTGTAGTTTAAGAAGTTCGAAATATTCGAAGGTTTACTGTACATCAGAAGACTATTTTAGCATTAATATAATGTTTTCTAGTGATGCCATTTTGAGGGTTTATCTGTGTTGACAGGTTTAATTGATGCTGGTATGCAAATAAATCTATTAAATCATAACAGCTTGATTCGGGTTCCTGAGATCTGATGAAGTATGACTGGGAATCAAGATGAAATTTACATATAAAGTAATGGCAACACAATACCTAAAAGCGGACACAAACTGAATGTTTTTAATTCGAATTTTCTTGTCCATTTTTATATTTGAAAAAGTGTAGAACTCAACTTAAGACTTGACCTATTGTTGCATAATGAAATGAAGTGGCTTTGAGATTTGCATTTTAATTTAATTGGTTTGTTGACTATATAATTTGGAGAATTGAACCCGCCTGGATGGAAATATTGTCATGGCAGAATTGGCAATCAGTCAAGTTGGTTTATCAGATACCACCTGGCTCTCCGCTGGTTCTCAACTAACTTTTGTTTTGCCTCAGAATGGTGCCTTACATTTACTGGATAGTTTTTTTTCAAATTTCAAATACTTCTGAAGTTCTATTTTTAGAATATGTTGCCAAGGGTAACGAAGGAATGGGGTCACTTTTCAAAATTACGTGAGAGATATACCCACACTGGCGACAAAAACTGTCGGGATATCAGCTGATACACCGAAGAAGTGTGGGTATATGTGTCTTATACCCCACTCCAGTCGAGTTATAATCATTACACACAAGTATATTTCACATAATAATTATTTTACACATTTGCCAAGAATGTCTCTGTGACGCATTCACATTGGGCTCGTAAAGCTTGTGCAGCAAATGCATGGGTTGTTTTACTATATCCGTTTAGGGTATACATGCTTCATGAACTCCAGATATACACCTACACTTTTAACAAAAGTAACCAAGGCGACGAAACCGGAAGTGGGGTATAATGACTACTACTACAGAAAAACATGCAGAGGCCCCTTTGGTAGGAATCGAAACCATAACCTTCAGGCCGACGCTCAACCCACTGAGCTACCTGGTGGATAAGCCTGCATCATCAGTGGGGAGTCTGGGGACCTTGATGATTTTGATGTGGTGAAGCCTGTTGGCTACGGCTGGTATTGACGAACCAATGGTGATACCACAATGCGGTAGCACACTGAGACACATGCCCTGCCCCATGTGGCAAGAATCGAAACGATAACCCTCATACCGACGCTGAACCGACTTAGCTACCTCGTGACCCGTCGGGATTAATGAAAACTTGTTTGTGCTTGCAGGTTTGATTATCTCCACACCGACAGGCAGCACAGCGTACGCAGTGGCAGCAGGGGCGTCCATGATTCATCCGAATGTTCCCTGTATCCTCATCACCCCTATCTGTCCCCATTCTCTCTCTTTCCGCCCGGTCGTTGTACCAGCGGGAGTCGAAATCAAAGTAAGAACATTGCGCGGCTTGCATGTTGTCAGACTGTTTCTGTAAACTGTTTTAGACTTCAACCTTGTTTTGCTTCCGGATATCAACCAAATGTGTGTCATATAAGGAGACTAAAATGAGGATTTCCTAGACCTAGATTTAAAACGCCAGTTGGTAAATGAAGTTTCAGCTGTGCGGCGACGGAACTTTGGAACCCTCTCCCAGAATTCATAGAAAAAGTGCCTTTACTGCAGCTATCTGAAGAAGTCTAAAATCTTTTCTTTATACATCAGCCTTTAGATACATTTCTTTCTGAGTATCAGTGTAAGCACTTGTACTGAAATTTGGCACCATATAAATAAAGTACATTAGATTATGTTTTTGAATAGTCCAGAGACAAACATACATAGAGCAACATAGAGCTTTTCTGTCATTTTCTTGTTAAAACTGTCTTCTTCCAATGTAAAATATAAACACATTTGGACGCAACTCATTGCTTTGCTTCGATTCAAAATCGTGCCTTCATTGTTGTAGGAGGATTGGGAGAGGCAATCTCGGGGGACTTGATACCCCCCTTCCCATGATGGCCTAGGTACACGAATTCCCATATTATAACAAGAGCTAACACACTACAACTGTACAGCTGCTCTCATCCTCGAAATCCAGGGTATAATTAAGTCCTGTCTACATCCTTCAAATACCCTGGACTCACTCCTATTCACGACGATCGTTTCAAGGCCAGCGGTTTGACCAATTAGTGAAGCTTCTATAGCGAAAGCGAGCGTCCAATCATGTGGCGCGTCTCTCCTAACACTCGACGAAGTAAAGACGTTATGTGTTTAAATTTATCAAGAGTTACTTTTCGTGCAGTGAATGCAATATTTCATTGATTGTCTATATTTAGCAGATTTATACTTCCATACACTCAAAACGACTATGGTGAATAGGAGTAGATCCAGGGTATATGACGGACGTTGCAGAGTCATACATGCCCTAGATGTCGAGGATGTGATAGAGTCCAGATATATTAGAAACATGTGACTTACTGTAGCAGTCAGCACGCCTAGTGCTGCCCAACGCCCCTGTCAAGTCACCAGTATTACAAGTGTTACACTGAGTACTTCCGGCGTGTTCCTGATATTGGCCACGTTCGCAATGCCAGCAGGGCTGCAGTCCACTCCCGGAAAAAGACCCAGGCTCACACGGTTCTATAATAATAATAATAATAATAATAAGGTTATCAACCTGGTCAGGGTTCTATAAAGATAATTAGAATTATAAGGTTATCATCCTGGTCCTCCACAGCATATAATTATCATCATTATTATTATTATAATTCTGGTCACTGTTCTATAATAATTATAATAATAATCATCATCAGCATTATAATAATAGGGTTATCATCCTGGTCCTCCACAGGATATCATCATCATCATCATCGTCATCATTATAATAGTAAGGTTATCATCCTGGTCCTCCACAGCATAACATCATCATCGTCGTCATCATTATAATAATAAGGTTATCATCCTGGTCCTCCACATCATATCATCATCATCGTCATCATTATAACAATAAGGTTATCATCCTGGTCCTCCACAGCATATCGTCATCATCATCATCATTAAAATTAATAAGGTTATCATCCTGGTCCTCCACATCATATCATCATCATCATTATAATAATAATGTTATCATCCTGGTCCTCCACAGCATATCATCATCATCATCACCATTATTTCTGGTATGGAATCTTATCATCATCATCATCACCATTATTTCTGGTATGAAATATCATCATCATCATCATCATTATTTCTGGTACTGAAAAGGCCATAGGCCTATAGTACATTTTCATTTATAGTAGTGTATGAAAATCATACAATCTTTTGAAAAGATAACTGCCCACAGGCAATTAACCACAGGATTTTCACTTGCACAATTTCAAGATTCAATTGCCCAAGATTTTCATTCATCAAGCCTTTCCATGTATTTAACTGAACTTACGGCTTGTTAAATTAGTGATTGTACTTACAAATATCACACACTGTACCCAGGCATAAGGCAACTCCTAGATTTCTAGCACCTAGATATAGTCCTCATTTCAGGGTTTTACAAAACCAAACTGAAGATGTGATGAGATTAATTCTTAATTACAAAACGTGCACTCTTTTGATTTTTTTTCCTAAAGCTTTTAGTAGTATTTAAGCTACATCGCTAAGATTTAGAAGCTCCTCTCTAATTACAAAATGTAGTATGTTACAACGACAATCTTTCAGCCGTCATTTCAGCATAATGTGCAAGAGTTGAGTTGAAATGATGTTTTACATTGCAAGGGCAATATTTCAGCCATAACGCAATGTGATGTGCAAGGTGCACACCGAGCGAAAAGACAGTTCATAAAAGGGTTGAGTTGAAATGATGTTTTACGTTGCAGGGCAATGTTTGAGCCATAACGCAACGTGATGTGCAAGGTGCACACCAAGCGAAACGACAGTTCATAAAAGGGTCGAGTTGAAATGATATTTTACGTTGCAAGGGCAATGTTTCAGCCATAACACAACGTGATGTGCAAGGTGCACATCGAGCGAAAGGAAAGGAAAGCAAAAGATCCCCATTTTAGTCGCCTTGTACAACAAGCATTGGGTTAATGAGGCCCTATTTTATCTAAAGTGAAACCACGTCACTCCCTGGAAGCCCCACGGGGTTGTACTCAAGAAGAGGGAAGACAATTTGAAAAACAAACCATAGAGAGAGAAAAGTGAAAGCAAAACCTCTGTATTAGTAATCTTGTACAAGAAGCATTGGGTTACCAGGCCCTGTCTTTCCAAGTAGCTAAGGAATACCCGGCCACTCCTCGAAAACCCCACATGGTTAAACAGAAAGTAACTCACGTTTTCATCTCAGAGTTGGCCATATTTACAGTGATTGAGTCTTCGATTTTATCAAGTATCAACAGAGCCGCCTCCTCCTTCGCCTGGAAAACAAACAAGGGGGATAACTCAATGTCTGGCAGCACTCGGCACCTTTGAATTACTTGCCCTAGCTGTGTTACATCTTGGACATGAAAAGATTTCTATTGTTGTCTCCTACTTTCAAAACGGAAGTATCCGAAAATGAGTGTGAGTGATTTTGGATTTATTGTGATTTTCAATAATCTTTCAACCATGTCATCATGGTGACACCTACATCACGTGTGTCAACAGTTCTTTCAAAATCTACAAATAGCAACTACCTACATCATGTCAGGGGCCAATCTCCGGGAATTTGTCAGACACAAAGTAGTTTTGAGTGAGTGAGTGAGTGAAATGGATTTTTACATTGCAGGGTGCAATATTTCAGCCATAGCGCAATGTGATGTTGGCACATCAGGAAAAGGGACAACACAGGATCTACAGTAAGAAAGAGAAAGGAAAAGATCCCTATTTTAGTCGCCTTGAACGACAAGCATTGGGTTACCGAGGCCCTATTCTATCTAAGTGACACCACATCACTCCCCGGAAGCCCCTAGGTTTTAACAAAATCACTGAATATTTTTTTTCAATAATTTAATCAAATTAATTTATCTACATTCATGTCATGTAATGAAGTGTGTCAACAGTTCTTTCCAAATCTATAAATAGTAACCATCTACATCACTTCCGGGGCCAATCTCGGGACAGTCCAAATTGAATGGCCCTGTCACCAACAAGTGGGCCTCCATAATGTATGGGCATGATGGCTACCCATATTCAAAAATGCAAATGTTGAAAGAAATATGGCTGAATTCTTGCAAATAATCACTGATTTGTTTATTCATTAATTTAAAAACAAATTAATTTATGTACATTCATGTCATGAATGTTCTTCCAAATCTATAAATAGCAATAACCGTATTGAACATGTCAACTACTGAAACTGGGACCCGTATTTCTTACCTTGGGACCCCTAAAAATAAATATTATGGGCCCCCTAGACCAACACACATACTTACCAGGGTAAAACCCTGTCAATGTTTTTGAGTGTCTGGGCCTCTATACCTAGGGGGCTATTCTCGAAGCGATCCCAACGCTAGGATGTCCTAACTTGACCCTAACCTATAGGTATTGCATGGGTTAGGATCCAACTTAGGATATCCTAGCGTAAGGACAGCTTGGAGAATAGGCCCCCAGATCTTTGGTCACATTCAATGGGCACTCAATGCCAAATAAGACCTTATTGTGCCCCCACCCCCGGATCTGGGCCTGCAGCATAATTATGTCCAACAAAGATGCCTAAATCGGATTCTAATCAATTACTACTAGAGACTTCGATTCCATCTCACATTCGCCCACAAAAATCTATGTAATATAAAGCTCATTGAGCACGTCATTGAGAAATAAAGGGAAGAGTTATTCAATAGCTTTACTGCAACACAACTTCATACAAATCCATGAAGCTACGACGGCAAGGTGGGGACTGGGCAATTAGTTCGACTGTTGAAGGGAACGCCTCTTAATCCTCATCTACAGTACAATCATACCGCAGGTCTCTAGAGATACAGCGTTGTTTGCGTTGTGATCATGCTCGTGTTTGCTTATGCAAGTTGGCGTTTGGGATGGAAATGTGTGAAGACTGACGGTCGTTCGCGTGCCATTGAGCACGATATCTCTGTCAAAAATGGACTAATTCGAACCTTGGACATCGACAACAAAATGCTATGAAAAGTACTTCATTTATACTTGTTGATACGCTTGCGGGACCTTTTCAGTTGTTTAAAGAAGGAGAAAAGTACACCTTATATTCACGAGACAATATTGGAATCAGATGTAATAGTGAACAGTTGGTTTACGAGACTTCGGATGTTTTGTGACCACTTTTTACCAAATGTTTGGGGCAACCGTTACATTCTATATGGAGCCGTATCGCCTGGCAATGAAACAATTACGAAGCAATATTCCACGGAAGTCAAATACCCTTGTCGTTCTATAAACAGTGGGACTGACTGCTCTGGGAATTTAAGGGGGTGCTTAATGAAATTGCTTCCGTGGATGATTGATGCCATCAGAGCGCAGGGAAACTCGAGAACTCGCGTATCTGTTTGTTCACTTAGAAGGAATCTATTCTGACTTTCAATGCCTTTTTAAAAAATGATCTGGATGTGAGAAATCGGACAAAATGGATCTAAACCGATTTTGCAGTATAGTTGTGGGCCTGTGTTTTCTGATGTCTATGTTGCACGTGTCTTCAATTTACTGTCGATGTGAAAAGACGAGGAATAGACGACCGTATCCACTGCGTATAGGTAAGTAGTTACACTTAATGGTTCCACTGCCTCTAGATGTTCCGGAAACTGTACTGCTTTCCATCTGTATGTGGTGACTGGGAGAGGGAAGTAGTAATCGTTGACAATCATTATGTTGACCAGTTCGAATCTTGACTTGGTCAGGCAGTAGCATCTTGGTGAGAGGTGTTATAGTTATCTACATGTTAACTAATCTATCTCTCTATCTATCTATATATCTATCTATCTATCTATTTATCTATTTATCTATCTATCTCCTATATGTCTATCTATCTATCTATCTATTTATTTATCTATCTATCTATTTATATCACTATCTGTCTGTCTATCATCCAACCATCCATCCATCCATCCGTCCGTCTGTCTACTAGTCTCTCTCTATCTATCTCTATCTCTCTCTCTTCCTCTCTCGCTGTCTCTCTGTTTGTCTGCCTGTCTATCTATCTATACTGACGTCCAAAAGAAAGTATACCAAATGATTTCAATTATTTTCCCCTTACGTCTTTATGCCATAGTTGATCA
>JAUELE010258434.1:0-10496 GCA_031471655.1 Diodora aspera | reverse complement strand
ATCTAGTCATGGTAATTTTAATATAACAGCGGTTTATCTCTAATCATAAACCTATCATATAATGGGCCGCAGTGATTGGCGGTTGTGGTTCGAATCCCGCCCGGGCACCTCTCTTTTAGTCCGTAGAGATGGGAGCCCAGACACTGACGTGATGTGACTGAAAGATTGCCAAAAATCATGTAAAACCCCAAATCACTCATTCTTACAAGACATTGTGTGATATACCTGCCCCTCAAAACTCAGTGGATCGTTGTCACCACATCTTTCCAAGAAGCTGAAGAAAAATGGCTGCAGATATAAGTCAAAATGTCCTCCATAGATAACTGGAGGGTTAGCCTGACCGCGCTGTGCACGGTTGCTTCAACACAGCGCTCAAACACAGGCGTGAACTAACAAGATTTAATTTATAGTGCAGCAAATGTTTTACTGATTTTATGTTAATTTTGTTTCAGGTGTCACTTGTGCTCAATAAAGTCAGCGTCCTTCCGGTGTCTATGCAGGTCTTGAAGGTATAACTCACACATACTCTAATTCTGAGTTACTCCTATCGAGTGCAGGCTAAAACGGCACCAGTCCAAAATTGGCGATAACGGCAGCAAAAAAATCTAAACGGCACCACAGTTGTTTGGCGATAACATTAACGACACCAACTATTAGTCCTAACGGCACCAGTCAATATTGCATTTAATAATTGTATTTATACCATTTTGAGGTGTAATATATATACTGCCGAGCAAAAGAAACGATACCACATGATTTCAGTTATTTTCCTTTTCGTCTTTCTGTCATAGCTGATCAAAAGGATGCTAGGATTTCAACGAGTGTAATTTGATTGACATCATATCGTTGATAAAAGTTTCTAATCTTGAAGGGATCTCTCTTGCATATCCAACGCAATTGTGAATTTATTTAGTAGTCCCAAAATCTTGACATCGTTTCTTTTGCCCGGCAGTGTCTATTTACAGTATATTCTTTAACTGCTTTCAAATATTTCTTATGCTCTTTATTCCATATTTGCATGTACGTGGGCCCCAGGCCTCTCTGCTGAACTACACTGTATTAAACAATTGAATTGATATTATTTTAACAGAGCCAACTGCATTAATATTTTCTTGTTTACGTGAGAAGAAAACATAAAGGAAGCGAGAGCACGGATTATCATTCTAATCTCATACCGAGGTGTTTGGCTTGAGCTCATTAACAGTGCCAAATGAAGATGCAAGGTGGGGTCAAGTTGTCAGACCCGATTTCTCTTCAACACATAGCAAAGATTATACAGGTTTTTATATTATTAATTACTTTACAGTATAAGAATCTACACAGAACGTCGTAAACAATATACCAAGAAGTTGTCAATCCATAAATCCATATATTTATTCAGTTTCGTACCATTGTTGTACAGTATTCAGTGTTAATTGTTAACATGGAGAGTGTACTCCCTAGGGAATTGAGAAATGTTGTGAATTATCCATTGTTTCAGGGACGTAATAATATGTGTAGCTGCATTCGTGTATGGATCTAGAACGGTACAATACCCACAAGTATTGCTAATTGATTATTTGATAACAATTTGGATGAGTTGAAGAAAGAATACTACAACGTTATGGATGTAACTTTTTATCATTTTACATTCAGCATAGATTTTTGATGGTTATGAAGTATGACGGCATGAGAATCGTTGAAACGTCGCACACACAAATAAAAAAAGTTGCCATCCATAAAGTTTTAGCCGTCTTTCTCATTCAGTGCCTGTTAGATATATCTTTACGTATTTAGTGCTGGTGAAATATGCAGTGAAGAATCCACTCTCTGTTAGTTGACTAAATGTTGATTTAGTATCAAGTATTGTAATATCATTAGGAATTCATATTACACAGGATGTAACAAATTTAACCAAACCTTATTGACACACTTTCAAAACAGTTGTTGAGACACAATTTTGTATGCCGACGACCGGTTAGTATGTCCTTTTCTGGCCGCCAGAATAAATCTTATTACAGTGTTAGCTGTTAGTAAACCTATCATTTACATAGTGAACATTCTCTACTCATTTGAGCCAGAACCCATTTCTTCAGCTCTTATGGTTTTGTAACACAGACCGCCAATAGACTCCCTGGCCTCTTGTTAACGCATAAAGCAAACTGTAACGTTGAGTACAGTATTGATCCTCGTATGTACCAATCTAATTCATCCGTCGAGTCCGGCGAGTGGCTGCGACTTAATGAAATGTAATGATCAAAGAAATGTACGAGCTGACAATTGACGGATTCCTCAGGTCGTGTCTCTTTGTGCTCGAACATAGACATAATTATTTTATTTGACACTAATGTTATTTGTGCTCACAAGATAGTTTTCTCGGCCACGAAAAACACCACATCATGTTAGTTAGATGTATCGGCTGTGTCAGATTCACTCAACCAAGCACATGTTTAAAGAAACAGCGGACTTGATTGGATAAATCCAATAAAGCTGAAGAAAGCACCATTAAACGAGCGTGTATTCCCGTTTGGTCTGTGTGTTGACGTTTGGGATGCCTATGATTTTAAAGCGCTTATTTGGCGATGGATCTAAATCAACTTCTTTAAACTTACAGTTATAATTATTAATTCTTCTTGTATTTAATTAATATTTTAAAATTAGATACGTGCTCCCGCACGCTATAATAGGTCTAGTGTGTGTAGGTCTGTATGCAATAGATAACTGTAAGTCATACATTGCAAAAATAAAAAAACGCCGTATTCCTTAGTCCAGACAGATGCAGACGAATATATTGCTCTATTTTAAAATAACCAGCCTCATTCCGAACCTTTCTTTAAAGAGTTTACCAAAGAATGTTCGTCGATTTCCGAATGCTTTCCGAATATGAGCCGAAGTGTAACGTTTCCTAAAGTTTACGAATATTTTCAAGATTCTGTCGAAGAGTTCAGAATTTATTTTTGTCTCATTTGATGGCATGGGGGTTATAACATAAATATAGCTATTTGGGGGCTGTAAAAGCGATAAACATTCTGTATCTTGTGTCTATTGTTCGTGGTATGTACGTAAGTTTGTATATTTATCGTTCCATAAGCTGTTTTGGAAACGAAACCACTGAGTTTGAGCACATATCTCTCTTTAACATAATAGGACTTTGAATTCCCTCAAGACAGGTGACACGAGGTTATCAGGAACATAATTCGCCCTGCATAATCATGTGAACAAACAAAAGTTAAAGCACACCCACAAACCTGTCCATTTCATCTGTCTTGTATGGCTATAATACAAATCCTAACATAACGTTACAACATTTAATGAAGACATTTGTATATGGTGACGATATGTGGCCAAGTTTAACTTATAAGATATTAAGTTAAATATTAAATTTGTCTGGTGTTTAAGCTTTCTCACTTGGTGACTGAATGGCTCTGACAACCTTTCCACAATAATATCTGTCGAACTGCAAGTGAGTTATAAGTATTAAACTTAGCATTCTGCAATCTTTCACCTATATCATCCCAATAGGAACATGATCTCGATCCGTCTGAATCATAGTAAGCTGATCACCCGGCCGGGATTCGAACTAGCAACTCTTAAGACTAGGCACGGGCACCATCCAGCACCACGTATCATGAAGGACAATGAACACTTAAGCAGTTAATGTACAGACATCGACTCTCCTCTCCGTTTATAGTTTACTGTGTATTCTGTTACTTTCTGACTGACGTTTCCGTCATCCATCTTGGCAATATGCTGCTTCTCAATTGTCTCAGATCTGTTTCGAATCAGGTGTAAATCTCAGATGAAGCTCCATGAAATCATTTTATGGCAGTTTGAGATTTGTGCAAGTATCACAGAGAAGTCCCTATATACATGAGACTCAAATTCCACATGATTTTAAAAGAACATTAATAACACATTATGTCTATTTTTACACACAAAACACACGTTGTCTTAAAACCGCTTTATGTCTCAAAACCACAAGAGTACTGTATGATATGATAGCTCAAGTCCATGCAGTTTAGTTTTTTCCAACCACCGATCGTATAGAGTGATAACCATGCAAGAATAAAGTACAATCAAAACGAAATGTGTGCCATCTTATACAATGTACTGAAGAATAACTTTGATCATTTTCTTGTAAATCTGAACGTTTTGTTATGTTGTGGTCTGTTTCTTAATTACCTCAAACGGAAACGTAACTAGCAGGACTATTTTTTTGCAGTAGAAATGGAATGCCGGAAATGGAACTGAATTGAAATCTTGAATATTTTAAGCTGTCACTTGAGTCGGTCAGTGCTTTTTTGAACAGTGATTGCTTGCTTAGGTGAGGACTTGGTTGAGTGACTTGCGTCAGAGAAAGAAGGACCTGTCTTGAAAGAGGCGGAGATGTACTTCAGCATGAGACTAGAGTTTGCCAACATCATCGTCGTTCTCAGATTGTCATCAAATTGAGGCAACTGACGAGAAGTGGCAAGCCCTTCGCAAACCAAGGTTCATCTCGAAGCAGTTTGAATAGCATCTGCAGACATGAAGTGTCCATGCTTTATAAACACCCTCGATTTCCATCGGGACATTTCTCTGCTAAATTGAAAAACAATTGTCTGCAAAAAGGTCTTTTGAATTAAATTACCTGTCACTTTCATCACGATCATGTATTTAATAATTCGAAAGGTTGTCAATTCAGATGCATGAATTTTTCTGACGGAATTAGTCCGTGTTGAAAGGTAATTTACGTAAGTCCTACTTTAAGTTGCAAAGCACGATTGCACATAATGTCAAAATGGTGACGTACATGTAAATATACTAACATTCTAAACGAAAAAGCGATAAAGATGGATGATAGATGGATGGATGGATAGATAGGAAAGGAGAGAAATGCCTTATTGGACAGTCCCCAAATTCTATCTGCGTTACATCCTCCTATCTCCTGCTCATACAAGTAAAAGTACATGAGAGTCGATATTAATCGACCAAAAACAGCGCGAATTGGGAAATGAAATACCATCAGTTACTTCAATCAATGGCATGGGGTTTAGAGTACAGGGAATAGAAAGACGGTGCCACATCATTAAGTGGCGCTTTATTCGCGGAATTCCTTCACAGTCCTGCAGGCCACATTGGGTAATGCTGTTTGATGTGAAGAGCCAGCTAAACCCTCCGTCATTTAATCCAGGTTTCTGTATTGAAAAGCTGGGGCTCAACTCAAACTCTGATCCTTACAAGGTTAACTACATGTAGGTCACAGGCAAGCAAGATCATGGTTGCCCCTCAATGTTAACAGTATTTTATGTATGTGTCCATGTATACAAATCCTTGTCAAGAGGAAACTTAAGGCATCAAACATTTACAGGTTAATTACACATTATGTCTCTGAATTGTGCAAGAACAGAATAGGAACGCGTGTTAAGGGTTTAACTTCCGAGGTAAGCTTCTTCTCTACAGTGGCCAAACTTGCTAGTGATGATGTTTGTGCTGTTTCATGATATCGTCCTTGGTTTGTCAGTACCAACGATGGTGCAAGATCACATTTCCTCAAAAACTGCATCCAATATATACTATTATTGTGACTGAATTTCACATAACCATGTTCAAATACAGCCAGTGTTTTGAACGATTTGAGTGTACGTGTTACATTGCCGTTTTGAACCACGACCCAACATCGCAGGCCGGATGTGCAGGAAGACAGTTCAAACACTTTCAACAGGAGGATAGAACGCATTTGTGAAGAGTCCAATGCTCTCAACTTTCTCCAATAAACGTAACGGCCGCAGAGGCAGATTGTTACTCCGGGACTATAGCCTGTAGCCTTAGGTGGGTTCAAGCAGAGAGAAATATTCTAGAGTAAGATGAGGTTGGGGTTTTGTATGTCAAACTGGAGACCTATTACAGTATAATAGCTATAACACAATAAATATTTATTTAAAGTTTGAGATCGCAAAGCTATAAAATTTCCATTATTGACTGGGCTTACTATTATTTCCGCCTTGATCCAAAGTTACAAATGACCTCTACAACTAAACTGACACATGTGCTCGAGCGCAACGCCAAACAATTAGATTGTCTTACACGCCAGCCGTTTGGACACATACTCTACTAGAGCCCAGGTGCAACGCCAAACAATCAGATTGTCTTACACACCAGCCATGTGGACAGAGACTCTACTGGAGCCCCGGCGCCGAACACTTAGATTGTCTTACACACCAGCCGTGTGAACAGAGACTCCACTGGAGCCCAAGCGCAACGCCAAACAATTAGATTGTCTTACACACCAGTCTTGTGGACAGAGGCTCTACTGGAGCCCCGGCGCCAAACAATTAGATTGTCTTACACGCCAGCCGTGTGGACACAGACTTTAATGGAGAACCGGCGCAACGCCAAACAATTAGAGTGTCTTACACGCCAGCCGTGTGGACATATACTCCACTGGAGCTCAGCGCCAAACAATTAGATAGTCTTACACGCCAGCCGTGTGGACAGAGACTCTAATGGAGCCCCGACGCCAAACAATGAGATTGTCTTACACGCCAGGCGTGTGGACAGAGACTCTAATGGAGCCCCGGCGCCAAACATCTGATTACACGGTTTTACGAAGCATGCAGAGAACTACATTTAAGTGTAGATGTAGAATTTCGGGCATGTGAGAGAAGATCTAAATCCATCTTGATTTCAGTTGTTGACCAAAGGACTAGCCCCAGGACATTGAATAGCTTGGTTCAAACATTATAGCATTGATCACTGAAGTTGTCTCGAATCATTCAATCACTAATCACTGAAGGTGTCTCGAGTTATCATATCGTTGACCACTGAAGGTGTCTCAGGTCATTACATCATTGATCACTGAAGGTGTCTCGAGTCACTATATCGTTGACCACTGAAGGTGTCTCAGGTCATTACATCATTGATCACTGAAGGTGTGTCGAGTCATTATATCATTGATCATTGAATGTGTCTCGAGTCATTATATCATCGATCACTGAAGGTCTCTCGAGTCATTGTATCATTGATCACTGAAGATATCTCGAGTCATTATATCATTGATCACTGAATATATCTCGAGTTACTATATCATTGATCACTGAACGTGTCTCGAGTCATTATATCAATGATAACTGAAGGGGTCTCGAATCATTTTATCATTGATCACTGAACATGTCTTGAGTCATTATATCATTGATCACTGAAGATGTCTGGAGTCATTATATCATTGATCACGGAAGATGTCTCGAGTATTTTTATCATTGATCACTGAAGGTGTCTCGAGTCATTATATCCTTGATCACGGAAGATGTCTCGAATCATTATATCATTGATCACTGAAGGTGTCTCGAGTCATTATATCATTGATCACTGAAGATGTCTCGAGTCATTATATCATTGATCACAGAAGGTGTCTCGAGTCATTATATCATTGATCACGGAAGATGTCTCGAGTCATTATATCACTGATCACTGAAGGTGACTCGAGTCATTATATCATTGAACACAGAAGGTGTCTCGAGTCATTATATCATTGATGACTGATGGTGTCTCGAGTCATTATATCAATGATTAATAAATGTGTCTCGAGTCATTATATCATTGATCACTGAATGTGTCTCGAGTCATTATATCATTGATCACTGAAGGTGTCTCGAGTCATTAAATCATTGATCACTGAAGTTGTGTCAAGTCATTATATCCTTGATCACTGAAGGTGTATCGAGTCATCTTACCAGATTAATAACCTGTCTTGTACACCATACACTGAAATGTCTTTATTCGATGCTACTGTCCATATTGTACAGGAAATCATTTGTAGAAGAGCATCAGTTCATATACAAGTTATCTTCATACCGTTATCGTCTACTTGATATGAGTGCGTGTTTCGGAAGTTTCAACTGGTAAAAAAGCATGTTTGGTTTTCTTTTGGTATTCATATGGTCAGACTTCTTTGCTTCTTCTGGCCGCGTTTACCTGTATGTGTTGATTTCACACTTAAAATAATCACTTCATCGCCCTTTTAATGCTACAACCCATGTCTCTTTTACTTGTCGTACTTGATGTCTCATATTTCAAAGCGTCTCAGCAACGGCAAAAATTAGTGTTAATGAATTCTTTCAATAGGAAAAACAAAAGAAAGGTTATATGTTTACCATATTTATTTAATAAAATGGAACATTCTATGTCATTGCTTATACAAAAGAGAACATTTCATCGCGAAACACACCCTGTGTCAGTTGCTGATATCTGACAGTTCCTATCAATTACTCTCATCTTTCAAACTCTATCTAAGCAGGAAGTCTCTACCGGCTAGCTGATTTAAAAACCCATAGATAATTTTAAAGAAGAAGGAGATAATAAACAAATATCCGATAGGGTGTAAACATAAGAAACCCCAGAAACTCACAAATTGGTATACATGTATTTTGATCACCGCTCCCGAGCCAAAAAGTCGTTGTCAATAATTAAATCACAATTTCTTCTTCATGGCAAGAGTAAGGGTGCGACACTTTGATCTATATAGGGGGGGGGGGGTGAAAATAAATAGCTTGCAGACAGTTTTGTCTGAACTATATAGACTGCACGAGTCAAGAGTAAACATAGATAAAAGATACATACATCATTTGTATTTTTCAGTTTATATTTATGAAATGTATCTTGATTACACTCCAAATAAACCTTGATCTCCCTCTTTAAATAACTACATTTAATATTCCTATAATTACATTTGAAGAAATTAAATGCATAGTACTAATTATAATATTTATTCAGGGTATGTTTGATTAAAAAAAAAATAATTACAGCAACATTCAATGTAGTTAAAGACGGAAGTTATGGTTAAAACCTTTCATGATGCCTTTCAAAATTATGAAGCAACAAAATAGTTTCTCAGCAATTATCTGAGTGTCTCATGTCAAGAGATAAAAACATAGTTTGCAAGAGAAAAATCTTCTCCCCCAACCCCTCGCTAAAAATCAAATGATCGCTACCTAAATACATTTTGTGTCAATTAAACCCATATCAAAATGACCACTGTTATTAAAGGCCAATTGTAAGCCTATTCACATTCACAAGCCAATTGTAAGCCAACTCACATTTACAGGTCAATTATAAGGCCAATTCACATTCCTGCAGTGGTGTCATGTCATTCCTGTCAATATGTTGGATATCGTTGATATTAGGTAGTGTTCATTCTGACATGCAATTGTACCATAGAGCATTATACATTACTAAGGGACTGCATATTGAACACGTTTTGAAAGCAAGTTGAGGAATTTGAAAATAATGGACGATGACAGAAATATATAACGAGTTATCGATGTATGTTCCCTGAAGGTAAATCAAGGAATGCCTTGTCTATGTCAAGCAACAGAACATGATAGTAGAAAACTGGGGACTTCCCGCAGATGAAGTCAACAAAACCTCCCCCTCCCCACTCTCCCAGAAAAATGACTAAAAATAAAACAACAATACAAACAAAAATCATTAACAAAGTAAGTGGGTAATTGGTGTGTCATTTTATCCGATTAACATTCGTTCACATGTCTTGAAATGGTCTGAATACAACTCTCAAAAACCATTAGAACGAGTCACGCCCACAACTACAGTTCCTGCCCCAGTTTGTCTTAGTGTCTGCCTTGTGATATTCGGGTACATGTACCTTTACGACAAGTCTAGAAAGTTGTGAATCTGGAGCACATTGCATCTTAGCTATATAGCTGCCAACTCGATTTGCTATTTGTGCTTCTCGTGGCGACCGAATATAATGACAGAACTATGGAGACGATTTCTTATGGTCTGATCATTAACATGAGCCCTGCGGGCTCGGCTCATTCATCGCATGATGATAATAATGAGGAGTCTTATATGGCGCGTTATCCACGTACAAGATGCATGCTCAAAGCGCTTCACATTATTACCCTGATCATTGAAACAATGTACAATCCACTACCTTTTACGGATCCACAGGGAGCATACAAGCTGCATGTTAGGCGCTAGAAGGTTGACTTTCACATCACCATCATTTTCGATCGGTATCAAATTTCAGCTGGGAGGACTGAGGCAACACACGAACTATAAGCCACTTGCCCAAGGTGACATCATTGACATAGTCAGGGACTCAGTGTGAGGCAGGGCCAAACCTGTGAACGCATGAAAACTTCGCGACTTGAGCTGGTCACCAATCCTAGTTCTGCCAAGGCTCAACGTAACTTCTCAAGCTCGTTACCTCACGGGGTCAGCTCATCTAACATTGGCTGATAAGCTGTTTTTGGCTGGATTTATTAGAACCTGCTTCCTGATGAACTTAGTTTCGATTGACCTGAGTTTTGATAGATCACTAATCGTTAACTGTTTGCATATGTTCGCTATTAGTCTTCAAACAGTCTTAAAAGAGGCTATCTCTGACCCAGTTACATACATTTGAAGAATGAAATGAGGTGAGTTGGCCTCGTGCAACGCACGGAGGTCACGAGCTTGCAAAGTTATGCAACGTCGAGCCCTGATAGTAGTTGGGTGGGTGATCGGCTGGCGTTGGA
>JAUELE010258423.1:0-10496 GCA_031471655.1 Diodora aspera | reverse complement strand
TTGTGCGAGTCCCGATACAGAAAATGCGTGCACGATAACGATGCAATAAAACATCGACAGAACATCAAAATCATTCACGAAAGCTCGAATACAACTTAAGTATGCAGGAAACTCATTTTTTCAGTAATTGAACCTTTCTGGCATGTTTTCAAGGGTCGGCAAATGACACTTTTTGTATAACAGTATTCTCTGGTCCTAGAGTGACCATAGCCTATCACGAAAATATATTATAGTCACTACCTGGGGCCCGAAACATGGGCTAGCATAGATCAGCGCAATATAAATGACATAACTATCATTGGGTTTTTCCCGATAAGAAGCATTTCTTATTTTCGGAAAATAACTTACAATCAGTATGTTCAGCTCCTTCAAGGGGAGTTTGCATCAATATGGCGTTAATGTAATCAAAGTGTCTCACGACAGCAAGGAAAGGCTTGAAACGTATTACCTCTTCATCAGATAGAATGTCTCATACAAACACAAGAAATGCTCGGACAAACGCCTTTACAGACAGACAAATAAACAATTGCTGACATGTCAACATTCTTGCGGTTATTCCCAACTGTGGATTTAGATTGGCAATTGCACGAGAAACAACGCAAGTAAAGTATAACAGATAAATGATTTGTTGAAAGTTTCTGAAGAGTTTATGACCACTAAGGTTATTGCTTTGGCGTGTGTCACAATACTTGATCACGGAAGTCCTATCTGGGACAATGGAACGAAACATATCTGGAAGAGATTGACTTAAGAGTAAAAACGAATATAGGCAAACAGTCACGGAAAAAAGTAACAGAAAAAAACAACACTTGATAAAAAGTAACATCATAATGTTATGTGTTAATGATAAAAGATTCTTTATATAGCAGATTGAATAAATGTTGATGGAAATAGTTTGATAGTTGTTTGATTGAACTGTTTGGAAAGTTGATTGATGAGTGTACAGTTGTACAGAAGCAAGAGGGGTGTCAAAGACATTAAGGCATATTAGTAACTCTGAGTTGATTAACCAATTAATTAGGTAAATTACCATGTTAAAATTAAGGTCTGGCTATAACAATGTCCAACATGAACATTTATACTTTGCCACTACATCCACTGATGTACAGTGCTTGAATATTGTTTAATAAAAGTGTTACTTTTTTCCTGTTAATATTTTTCCAAAAATAAACTGTTCCTTTTATCCGTTTCCTTTTCCCTGTAAATTTTGTCCGAGCATCTTATCTTTACGCTAGTAAGTACGAACTTTTGGGAGTTATACACTCTGCGCAAACTTCAAATATTCCAAAGGATCTCAAGAGTACTGGAGTGTATTAGTGCCACATTGAAAAAATTGTACAATCATCGATACAGACATTATCATCTGCGCAGATTATGTTGTCATGAACGTGGATGAAGGTATAACTGGTGCATATACATGTACTTTAAAGTACCATCTACGTACATTACAGTATCATCATTTGCGTAGAATATTTGCCGACATATTTCACTGTGGCATTTATACACGTTCATACAAACGTAAGGTTAGAAAATTAGTTTATAACCAAAAACCTCTTCATAGAAATCATAATTGAGGAGCTCATTGCACACTTCAAAGTATTACAACAGATCTCAAAAGCTGCTATGTAAATTTAGAACTGTAGTTCGTAATAACAAACCACTCCACATAAATTATGATTGAGACAAAGTGACAATTACGGAAGTAAAATACGAACTCTTCGCGTGTTATGGATGGATATATTGCGTTCTGCTGTTCTCGTCTACTTTCGTTAAGACTGGAAAAAGACTTCTCACATATTCAGCATCATCACAACCAACATGGGTGGGGGGTTGGAGTGTTCCTTGTGCATTGATAATGCCGTAATAAGTTCAAAATGTATTAGCGTACCCCAAACAATATGCTGAACAATTTATGTTAACCAAAGATGTGGATGTGTGATGTGTGCTTATTAAACATGGGTTAGTGACAGTAATAACATATTCCCGCAGATAAAGTCGCTGGATGGCAAGTCAAGCAGTGTGAGGGTTCGAAAATTCTCGATCGACGGAACGCTCCCACAGTCTAAAAATAGTGAGGAGAATTCCACATTGTTGCACGTATATATACCTCCACGTATATGTATGCATTAAGTTTAGGAGGGTGACTGGCGGAGGAAGGTCATTCGATCAGAGGTAACTTGTGTAGCAATTGGTAAAGGGATCGGATGGGATGCTATTCTGCTCCACACACTGCCAGAGCAGTTCGTATGGTTAAATGTGAAATGACTCAGTCAGCTGTCGCAATTCAGTTGCAGGTCCATCGAAGTGGTTTCTTAAAGTACTAACACCTTACCATGAAACTGGGCAATTCACTGAGAGTCACAATGTCGAACCAAGAGCTCAAGAATTCTATTACTTGCTGATTCCTGCACGCAGGAACAGACACTCTACAGCAACAACTTTTCTGAATAGCCTCCAGAAAGTATATGGACATCTCCACGTAGACAATTCCTCAGACTGACTGCAGGTCAATGCAATTAGGTCAGGAGACTCATATAGAGCAATGTCATGTCAAAAGAACATCGCCAGGCTAGATTTGGTTGGGCGAACCTTCACCGCAATTGGAGTGTCAATCGTTGGTGCACAGATAAGTCCAATTTTGTTTAGACTTTAATGATGACTGTGTACATGTCGTGAGAGATTTGATGAACTTGACTGGTGGGGGCTTGATGATGTGGAGAAGCAGATGACGGATAAATGTTGTCGATTTCAGGAGAGGTGCTTCGAATGGTCAGAGATACATGGATGGAGTCATTATACCTGTCATCATTCCTTTAAGTCACCAAATGGCATCAACTTTAACTTCAAGGACGATAAGGCACGTCCACGTTGTGACCAAAGTGCTTCAAGCGAACCTCATCAAAAAGATGGCGTGGTCAAATAAGATGTCTCCTGATCTTAATCACGTTCAGCTGTTTGGGTATGTGTGCTTATGATCAGTGCATCCGTCCATAGAACTTCAATTACCTCCAGCACCTCCCGACAATGGCAAACAATCCGACAAATTGGGCAAGTTGATTTGCATGCATGCATATGGTGGTCATACTCATTGTGTATGCTGTCCTGGAAGAGCAATTTAATGGTGTCTTCACACACATTGACTGTACTCTATTTTTCACGCCTCTACCTTCTGATCTTCAAGATCATTTCCTGCACGAAACAATAAACTCTCAATACTTGTGCCATGACTTTTTCGGCGGTGCCTTTGATGTTACCCGTGGGGTAACCTATAGTTATTACACGGTTTTGGCAAGCTTGCTATGATTGGATAGGTTTAGCTCTGCCAATTTCTGGCGCGCTCCACATGTCACGTGCCAAGTCGATACACTTTCAGTTTACCATGGTACAAGCCACTTACTACATTCCACACTCGAGATTATTCTAGTCACACCACGGATTGGCTAGAAGGTTGATTGACATGCTCCGCCCTCGATGGGAGAAGCCTGTCAATCAACCTTCTCGCCAAACCGTGGTGTAACTAGAATAATCTCTCGTATTGTAATGAAGTTACTATAACTAGCAAGTTTGCTTTCTTTCCTTTTATAATCAAAGTATACATATAATTATATTTACATCCTCGTGAGAAGTACAGTATCAGTTGCAACTAGCAGTTATAACTAAATTATCAAAACAGAGAGGGTGGTGAGAGAGACCGGTTAGAAGAAAGAGAAAGAAAAAGTGAGACTAGAGAGAGAGAGACAGACAGGTAGACAGACAGAGAAGGACAGTGAGCCAGAGAAACAGAAAGACATTTCCTTGTCAGGGTTGAGCTAGGCGAGATTCGAACCAGGATCGCCCCTACTTCGAGAATGTTATCTAATTTTCCAATTATCTCCCTCCTTTTTGCTATATTTTCACAGGTCCATGTGGGCCTTTACACAACTCCGTTTCTGAAATCTATACAAAGACCTCTGGGCTCATCACAACTAGAATTATCTGTAATGGAAGTGAATACTTCTTTGGCATCAACCAGGTGGCGACATGTAACATATCAACCAATCAATGGATGATGTCAGGAGAGTGCAGAGAGTACACAGCTAGGATTTCAAAATTATTACCTTTAGGCACACTAATGGTTAGTGCAGTCGTATCGTGAAACCTCAAAAACATAAAACATGCCACAATGATAGTTTATGTCGTTACAAAACATCGGATATGGAGCCACCTTAAAAAATCCAAGATAACCACCATTTTCAAAATGGCCCCCAAAGGCATATAGAATTGTGCTGGATTAAACTTTTAGAAATGAGAGATAATCCCATTGTTAGTAGTATACTGCTTAAGTGATGGATACGGTGTCAACATGAGTGTAAAGAAAAATGACCAATGACTCCACTAAGCCCCATATATACTACCGATAAAAAATAAGGGAACTAAGAATTTGAATGAAGCTAACGTTGAGGTGGACGTGGGCAATACCGTGACTTTGCAGCTAAACGCAACATCCAATCACAATAAAATTCCACATGATGCATGAACAACACGTGATGCACCTGCACACAGAAGCTAAACTGTGTTCACCTATGCAATTGAGGTGAACACACGCTGCAAAATGCCTCCGAGGCAGTATCTGAATGAACAGACAAAATGAAGAATTGTGGGTATGATAGAGAGAGGAACCCCGCTGTGCCAAGTTGCCCGAATATTGGGTAAATCAAAACATGTAATTTCACGGCAATTATTGACCATGATCGGTATGGGGGCGATAGTGTAATGGTGTGGGGCGGTATCACATGACAGGTGATTGGATCTGGTTATCCTTAATGGACACTTGACTGGTCAGCGATATGTGGACGAAATTTTGCGTCCTGTCGTGGCTCCACTGGCAGGAAGTTTTAATTCCAAGATGATAATGCCAGGCCACATCGTGCCCAAGTAGTCACCGATTATTTCAGACGAGAGGGCATACGGACATTGGAATGGCCAGCTAAGTCCCCAGACATGTCCCCAATTGAGCATCCGTGGGACCCAGCACCCGTCAACCTGGCCCAGCTTGGGGTAGTTCTTCAGGCGAAATGGCGGGCAATACGACGGGCAACCATCCGGAGGTTAATCAACAGTATGCCGTCAAGGTGTCGTGCATGTGTTGCCCAACATGGTGGACATACCCGATATTGACCTTCACGCGCGAAATTGATTTGTGGACATTTAGAGCAATAATACATTCACGGTCGGTTCATCAGTTCTCTTATTTTTTGTCGATAGTATTATACATTTTTCTTTATAATGCTCTGAGGTTGTTAGCTGAATGATTCACCTACTCTGGCGCTCGTTGGTTCGCATCCCAGTTCAGTTCTTCAACCGTCAAATAGAGTCCTCACATCGAAGTTACATAGACGGACATTTTTAAAATACCAAGCTATGGGCCCATTAGTCCTATGAGTATAAACGTAACCTATCTCTAACCCTAAACGGAACACTGTAGACTGTATTGTTGGAATGGTGGGAAGACCCTAAATACTATCAAGTCACAAAATAACTGTACAGTCGAAAACTATTGTAATTACCCCAGTGTTAACGTAGGACGATGCCAGGCATGTGCCCCGAGACTGTGGATATGTATAAACGAAAGTGTTTACCAGAAGATTCACCAAAGATTTTCGGTCTTTACCAATTCCTCTCACAAGAATATAACCGTGTTTGCAGACTTGTGTCACCAGCAGAAGTGTCTGAAGGTGATGTGTATGCAGTTCTGAGACACATTCACCATACCCATTGCGGCAATGTAGCGCCATCGACTCACATAGTGTCAGGGTTATGCAAAATAACAGACACTACGAAAAGACAGACTCGTTTAAAGGGCATGGTGCACAAATAATTATAATAAGTGGACAAGAAGGTTGTCCAGTCAGTATTTTATCTCGTCCCCTCCGAGGATACCCCTTCGCATCTGCAAGTAGAAACCCCACCCAACCAAACAAGAAAAAAACATCTCAATTTTGTTTTCAGAGCTATGTTTGTTAAATATTTATAATGTCGCACTTTCATCATTATTGCTTGATTTCTCAATAACTACTGTTGTCCAACGCTGTACTGTAAGTCTGACAGGATTACATACGTCATCAATTCTTTGTGTCTGACTTGCCCCTGGTCACACTGTTGCTATTAGCAGCATGTATACATATTTCTTTTCCAAATTAACCATCGTCAAGCCATGGTCGCTCTTGCGCCCATCTATACCCTTACAGCATTCATTATTCTTTTTACAACTTAATCACTCCAGTCAGCTTTGTGAACATTTGGTCACCTGCGTGCGGCAAGAAACCATGCTACATGAGGTTTCTTTAAAAATAAATCGTGGATATTTTTTTGAGACAAGAATTGATGACTTTAAACTAAACATGTGAACCTGCTCCGGACATTTTATTTACGCAGTCACTAATTACATAAAGAAAGCTTCAAATGACACTTTTTACAGTCATTTACGAGCAAAGTCGAGTGTCCTTCCACCAATTAAATGTACATGTTAAGCATATTTTTCAAATGCTCTCAATAAAAATATATTATAGGGAGCTCCATTCAATGAGAAAATGCGACGCACGTTTTAACCCTGTCAGTTTGAAGCAGTGACCACTGTCATCTATATGAACAATAATTGCTTGCCTTCCAGTATCAGTGGTAATTGCAAATTTCAATTGACAATCGTTTCACTCGTCATGAAATGTCCGAATTTAAGCCGCCTGACGATGACAGTCAACGGTGTCTGTCGATTTGATCTGGCAGATGCCATGGGAAGATGAAAACCAAAAGGGTTGGATGACGCTGTGTGTCTATATATATGCTTTTAAGCCTGCTGTACGGCCACTGGGTTATATAATATTTTGAAAATAGCATTTTTATGTCTGATCACAAATCGATTCAGAGTGTGAACAGAATGTTTTTGGTAGACAGATGAAGTTATTTCAGTACAGTACAGTTATTTCATCATCATAACCAGATACAGCAGCTGCTGTAAGAGGTTTATACAACTGCAACCCTAATACTTCTGCATGTCCAGTTATAGCGTCTGTATATGTTTTTGCCATGCTGGTGAAGGCCTTCCGTCACCTTTTTGTCTGTTGACCTTTATACATTATCATGTATGCATTTCTCTTTTTCCGATTCTGTGAAACATCAGTTCAACATTATGGAATATTAAAAGCTGAATGAAAAACGATTATTAGTTTTGCATACTTTTCACCTGGAAAATTGAATGCAGGCAGGAACATATTTTTATAGTAAATATACTTTTGTATTGAGTTTGTGTCTCTCATATCCGTTCTAGCACTAGTTCGGATCCCGGATTTCTCCATCCTTGTACGCACAATTCTTAAAATATCAGCAGTCGCTACGAGAATGAAAATTACAACGCTCGCCCGTGAGTTATATACACCACAAAATTGATGCAGTCACAGAAACCAAAGTGGGCTGGAAAGCTCACAATAAGCAGCCAGTTTCAGTAACGGCCTTTAAGATTTCAACCTTTCTTGCCAATAGAAGTACTTCAGTTAGCTACACAAAAGCATTGTTCGTCGTAAATGTAGAATACATCATGGTGTAAAAAATTTGTCTCACTAAAATTAGGCAAACTGTGAAAAGATGAATTAGACTCCCAGGCAACATGCATGTATGAATAGGGCTTCACCAGTTACTAAGCTTATTACTTCATTCTAATTGTAAAAATGGTATATTGATGGGACATTTAACTGATATAATAATACAATAAAGAAACGATTCAACTCTCAAACAGTCTTTAAGCCGCTGTGGGCGTCTTTGTGAGGAAACATGTTTTCTTGAACAACGTTTTTGAATGTATTCCAATAGTTTCACTGCAAGAATTGCATACAGGTAAAATGTGGAACATAATTATACGTTAAACTGGATAAACTGCTTCGTGAATAGTCCGCCATATGGGCCTATTTAATCTAAATAAAGAATTACGCTGATGACAAGTCTCAGAAGTCAGACGCAGTGAAAGTCGCCATGTTGTTAACGCACATTATCCCGAAGAGGGATTAGTTTACAACACTTTATCATACGATTAGGAAGGTGACGATATGAAACTAAACATAGTAATTGAAGTTCCAGGCAGACTGCAACCCTCGAAAAAACCCTGTAATTGAAATATATAACTTTTGAGAAATTAAACAAATCGAAGGCCAATCGATTGATCAGTACATAACTGAAATCAAAACATGTGCTCGAAATTTAATCAGACCTCATGATCAGAGAAAGAATAATCTTTGGCGTTTCAGATTCTGAACTGAAACAAAAACTGTTGAGAAATTCTGATGATCCAACGCTACACAGTGTTATTGATTCGTGTAGATCGTTTGAAATGGCAAAATTACAAATCACAGCTACAGACAAAACGGCTGCGATTCATGCAATTAGACATAACCAAAGAGATGAAAAGGAAATCTCAAAAAGCGACAGGAGTGAAACAAGTCAGATGTTTTTGCTGCAAGCGATGTGGAACAAAACACCAGTATGCTGCATGCCCAGCTTTTGGAAAAATGTGTACAAAGTGTCACAAGAAAAACCATTTCAGCAAAATATGCTTTGCAAAAAATGATAGACTCAATCAGTATTGCAGTAAACACAGATGCACACATTGGAACAGTTTGATGACGATGGTCCGGTCGAAGAATTGTTTGTGGGTACTTTGAATACCAGTATTCAAACGAAAATGCATGGTATGAAGATGTTTGTGTGAATGGACAACAGACAACTTTCAATCTGAAGTCAAATACATGGGAAACTTTATTTCCAAAGGAGGGATACGACCAGATGAAGATATAGTCAGAGCAATTGTATACATGCAAAAACCCGAGTGCAAACAGGACGTTCAACGTCTTCTAGGAACTCTAAATTTCCTCTCTCACTACGTTACGACCATGTCGGAAGTGACAGCTCCTTTACGAAAGGAAAATCAGTCGATTTGGCAATTTGAGCATGACAAAGCACTGGAGAACATAAAAATTAGACTTACTAGTAAACCTGTTCTCAAATTCTATGATGTGAACCGAGGCTTGACCATTCAGGCAGATGCGTCGCAATTTGGACTTGCCGCCTGTCTGATGCAGGATGGACACCCTATAGTGTATGCGCCCCGTGCTCTCACACCTGTTGAGGTAAACTAAAATGTTTGGCTATATTGTTTGCCTGCCAGAAAGTCCACCAGTACGTCTATGGGAAAATCATTGATGTACAAACAGACCACAATCCCCTAGAAGCTATTCTCAAAACGTCTCAAAGTAAAGCTGTTCCTAGACTTCAGAGAATAATAATGCGTTTGCAAAGATAACAACTAAGTGTCAAGTATTTCCCAGGCACATTTATGTACATGGCAGACACCTTGTCTCGAGCTGTCCTCACAAACTGCTTTTCTGCAGAACAAGACATTGATGATGACGCCAGTGTCATGATCCATACAGTGAAAGAGAGCCTCCCTGTCAGCCCTGAAAAGTTACAGGAACGTAAAGAAGCAACCAGACAGAATCCAACCATGCACGATTTGAGCAGGCTCAATGTTCGATCAGTTCTTACTGGCCACTAAGTGATGAATTCTATGAAGTAGATGGTCTCATCATGCTTGGTAAAAAAAAGCCTAGTGATTCCGACAAGCTACAGACCGGACATCCTGAATATAATACACCAAGTACATATGAGAATCGAGTAATGTAAAGCTAAGGCCCACCCTTTTCTCTTCTGGCCTGGCATTGCATCACAAATCGAAAATATGGTTGATAGATGCACCATATGCGCCAAGCACAAATGTGCTAATCAGCGAGAACCTCTTATGCCACACCCACTTACTGACAGAAGATGGCAGAATGTTGGTGTTGGCTTGTTCGAATGGCAGTCCAAGGACTATCTGTTGGCAGTTGACTATTTTTCAAAGTTCACAGAACTTTGTTTGTTGAGAGACGAGACGGCAGGAACTGCAATCACTCACATGAAGTCCGTGTTTTCACGTCACGGTTGCACTGATGAGGTCTTCTCTGACGACATGCCATTAGCAAGTAAAACATTCAAGGAATTTGCTCTTTTCTGGCACTTTACTACCACCACATCACGTCCAACCTGTCCCAGATTGAATGGAATGGTAGAGAGAGCCATACAGACTCACAAAAGACTGCTGACCAAGGCAGCGGAAGATAATTCGGATCCCTAATTGGCTCTATTAACATTGCGGAACTCATCTGTATCTGAGATGACTTGCTCACCAGCACAACATTTGATGAGTCGACGCTTAAGATCACCATTACCCACTTCAGCAAAAGATCTAAAGCCACAGGTTATTGACAGCTACTGAAAAGGCAAGTGAACGAAGAGAAGTACCATGACAGAGGTACCCGGAGATCGTCAAGTCAAATTTTATTCAGTATATAAGGCCATAGGCCAAAAATACATAAAGTAGATTCAAATATATTATTCATGCATGCTATTAATAACAGTAATATATACATGTACTT